>OVBA01000037.1:554-49826 GCA_900406435.1 Lepidium aucheri | reverse complement strand
GGGGCTTTCATTCTTTTCTGGGTTTATAGAGAGAGAGTGAAGAAAGAGTTAGAGAGAGAGAGATGAGTGAGATCAATCGGCATTGATTGATCGGTAAGATTAGGGTGTGAATCTTTGTAATCAATACTTGAGTTTGAGTAAAAGTTAGTGGAATCCGGAACAAAATTTACTGCTCCGGCGAGACGTAGGATCGAAAGATCCGAACTCGTTAAATCTCTGTGTTCGTTTCTAATTCATCAGCTAACAAAATCGAAAAGAAAAGCAGAAAGAAAACAGAAGCTATCGAGTTTTCTTCAACAGATGTCGATATCAAAAGCTCTTGCCTTTATAATCGTTTCTTTTTCGTACTTCATCTTCTTCCTCTTCTCTTCTACACCAAAACCTCACTACCACGCGCTCTTTATCTCTGATTCCTTCTCTGACAACGCTTCTGTCGCCTTAAACCTTCGTACCCTCACGCGCCGTCCTCATGTCGCCTGTTCAGAGGCCAACGCCGAAGCCGCTGCATATGTTCTTTCTGCTTTCACTTCCTCTGCACTCAAATCACATATCGTTACTTACCAAGTATCCCTAACTTACCCAGTTCATCGCTCTCTTGTACTAACACCAAAAGAATCCGTAAAGCCGATAACTTTCTTGCTGGAACAAGAAAAAGTCGGAGATAATCCTTATGCAGACGAAGTGTTACCTACTTTCCATGGATATGCTAAATCAGGTAATGTTTCAGGACCAGTGGTTTATGCAAACTATGGACGAGTAGAAGATTTCGTGAGACTCAAGGACGATATGGGTGTGAATGTCTCTGGAACCATTGTAATCGCTAGGTATGGACAGATTTACAGAGGAGATATAGTTAAGAACGCATATGATGCAGGAGCTTTAGGCGTTGTGATCTACACGGACAAGAGAGATTACGGTGGAGATGACTGGTTTCCAGCTAGTAAATGGATGCCACCAAGTGGAGTTCAAGTAGGTACAGTCTATAATGGGTTGGGTGATCCAACGACTCCTGGATGGGCAAGTGTTGATGGGTGTGAGAGATTATCAGACGAGGCCGTTGAAATGAGTAGTGATGCTACGCTTATACCTTCACTTCCTCTCTCAGCAGCTGACGCAGAAGTGATTTTGAAGACTGTTGATGGTGATGTTGCTGATGGAGATGTTTATCCAGTGGGTCCTGGACCAGGAATCTTGAACTTAAGCTACACTGTGAGTTTATGTGTTTAGATATGTGTTTCTTTAATTTTTAAGGGACCTGAATTTGTTGGGTTTGGTTTTAGGGGAAAACTGTAATAGCTCAGATTGAGAATGTTATTGGAGTGATTCAAGGAGAAGAAGAGCCTGATAGGTAATTTTCAATATGAATTTTGATTGTATATTGAAGATATCGACTTACTTAGTATGGATTGATTAGATATGTGATTCTTGGAAACCATCGGGACGCTTGGACTTTTGGAGCTGTTGATCCAAGCAGTGGGACTGCAGTACTATTGGAGGCGAGTAAATGCTTTCTCCAACAAGTTTATGTGGAATGTTTTTAAAGGTTTCCTTTGTAATGAGAGATGTTGAAACTATATTGTAGATTGCACAAAGACTAGATAAGTTGCAGAAACTAGGATGGAAGCCTCGACGAACGATTATTCTGTGCAATTGGGATGCTGAGGAATATGCTCTGGTCTCTACTCTATCGAGCTAACTTTTGTTTTGTTAGAGTAGTGGAAAGTCAAGTTTGATGTATGTCTTTGTGTAGATTGGGTCAACAGAATGGGTAGAAGAAAACAGAGAGATACTAACATCGAGAGCAGTGGCTTACTTGAACGTAGACTGTGCTGTATCTGGCCCTGGCTTTCAAGCTTCTGCGACTCCACAACTAGATGAATTGATTAGACAAGCGGCTCAAGAGGTACTTTAAAGGCAGTGTTTTGAGCTAATCTTGTATGCTAAGTGTTAACTGGTTTTGTTGCAAAGACAAAGGTAAAAGTAATGTTTTTCCTCCAACTGTAATTGGAGGTACAAGATCCTGATAACAAGACGCAAACCATTTACCAATCGTGGATAGCATCAAGCAAATCTAGTGTGGTAAGTGAAGACACAAGGTTGGATTATGAATCTTTTTTGTCTCGTGGTAAACTGATTTATATACTTTTCACTGAAGATCGGAAGATTAGGAGGTGGAGGATCGGACTACGCAGCATTTGTACAACATGTTGGTGTTCCCGCAGTTGACATGCTTTTCGGTGGAGGTAAATCTTTGAATCAGCCACTCAAACTAACAGTAGATGAGCCAAACACCAAGACAATGAGCTTCTTCACTCATTATTGCTATAACAGGTTATCCAGTTTACCACTCTATGTATGATGACTTCACTTGGATGGAAAAATTTGGAGACCCAATGTTTCAGAGACATGTTGCAATGGCTAGTGTTTTTGGTTTGGTCGCTCTTCGATTAGCAGATGAGGAGTTCTTACCATTCAACTACACCTCCTATGCATCCGAACTCAAGGTAACTGTTTTATATCTTTCAAAGCAGTTGATAAGCAAGTTCATTTGCTTTAATGGTATTTGTCTACCTACATAAACAGAAAACTGCAGAAGATTTGGAGAAGGAGAAGTTAGACCAAAGCATAGATTTTTCTCCATTAACCAAATCAATTGAAGATCTATCCAAGACTGCACAAGGGATATACATAGAGAAAGAGGTAATGACTCTAGTCTACATTTGACAAATCTGCGAGTGAGTTAGTTCTTGATAAGTTGTTTGACTGGACTGTGCAGACAGTTAAAGGAGCTATGAAAGTGAGAGAGCTTAATGACAGATTAATGATGGTGGAGAGAGCTTTAACAGACCGAGATGGACTCTCTGGAAGACCATGGTACAAGCATTTGGTATACGGACCTTCGAAGTATGATGACTATGGTTCCAAATCATTTCCTGGAATTGATGATGCAATCGAAATTGCAAAGAGATTAAACACCAAAGCATCCTGGGAACATGTTCAACACCAAATCTGGAGAGTTTCAAGAGCTATAAGACAAGCATCAGTTGTCTTGAAAGGTGAGCTAAGATGACATCAAGAAAGCTCTTATTGCCGCAGACGAGTAGTATGTATATTTTTCTATGTCTCCAATGTAAGCCAATATAAAAGGCCCATTAGTATATTCGACAAGGCCCATTAGTAAAGTCAAAAACATTTAATAAAAGGCCCATATATTTAATGAAGTATTCAGGAATCTCAAATACGACAGTCACCGTTCAGTTTAGACCAGACGACGAAACCACGATGCTTAACCCCATCACTTTAACCCAAAAACTACCTGTCCCCTTCAATTCTCTTGGGTTTGCCAGTAATCACGCTTCGTGTTTCGGTGGAAGAAGAACTCTAACTGAAGCTAGTTCGAGCAGGGGTATTTCGTTTGGGCCCAAAGATGTATCATTGAATTGTGGTCGTAGCATTTGGCTTGGGCGTTCCCGAACTGGGTTTCGGCATATGGGTCAAATCAATTCGGTCTCAGGTGGAAGTTCAGGTGGCTCTGGCGGGTTAGGTGGTTCAGGTGGTGGTGGTGGGGGTGGTGGTGGAGGTGAAGGTAGTGGCGGAAACGAAAGCAAGTGGTCATTCCTCTCATGGTAAATTTCCTTCCTTTACTCTTTTCTAGTGTCAAGTATGTTTCTTTAAACAAAATTCGTTGAAACAGACATTGAAAGTTTTCCTAAATGTTAGTATTAGTACTCACAATTTCTTTTTTTTAGTAACTTGATTTTGAACTAACAGTTACATTTTGTTTCCGTTTTGGTTTGATTGTTGTGGTGCTTCAGGTACCTGGCTCTTCTCTCAAATTCTCCTGTTTTGACTAAAGCAGTGACATCAGCAATTTTGACTCTCATTGGAGATTTGATCTGTCAGGTAACTCTCTTATTTGGTGTGCTTGAATCTCAGTAGTTATCTTTGAAGTTTGGATTCTCGGTTTTCATGATATACCGAGATAAAGCTGTATTCGTTGGTTTCAGCTTGCAATCAATAAGACCTCATCGCTGGATTTGAAGAGGACACTCACATTTACTGTCTTGGGCTTAGGACTAGTTGGTCCAGCATTACATTTCTGGTATTTCCATGGGACTTTATAACCCTTACTACACTATATACGTGTTAACATTCTATGAGTTGTATTGTTTTCTCTGTGCGTTCTTATGAAACTCCCATAACTTTATTACTTTTCTGGCTTGTGGTTGTCCATTTGAAGAGACTTGTGCATCCATTGACATATCACTTATGCTCATTCTTTACTTGCTCTCTGAAAATTTGTAACTCCGTTAGGTATTTGTATTTGAGCAAAGTGGTGACAGCTTCCGGATTATCAGGCGCAGTTTTGCGACTTTTACTGGATCAGGTAGCAGATAGTCCTATATTCCGTCTTAACAATTCTGTTCACATCTTGCCTCTGTGTTAACACCAATTATGTTTTTCTTTTACAGTTTGTTTTCGCTCCTGTATTTGTCGGAGTTTTCTTGTCAGCAGTTGTGACACTTGAAGGAAAACCATCAAATGTCATACCGAAGCTAAAGCAGGTTAGATTTAAAAGTTAATGAAACTTCTTGTCTTCACAAGAGGGTTTATTTCAGGATACAGGAACCTGCATTTGACACTTTATGTATGTTTTCTCTGTATCTTTATTGAATCCGTGAAATGCTGATTGTGTAGGAGTGGACTGGTGCAGTGCTAGCAAATTGGCAACTATGGATACCCTTTCAGTTCCTTAACTTTAGATTTGTTCCACAGAACTTTCAGGTTTGATACTGAACTCTGTGACTACATAAAACAGTGACTGAAATTATTCTTCATTCTGCGAAAAGTCTAATACACTTTCATTCTAGTGACTGAGGATGAACCAATATCTTAAATTGAATTGCAGGTACTCGCTTCAAACGTAGTGGCTTTGGCTTGGAATGTGATCTTATCATTCAAGGCTCACAAAGAAGTTGTTGCAAAATAGAGAGCCTACGGTTGCGGTTGGACTTTAATCGGCAGAGTTTTGGTACAATGTTCTTGTCTGCTGATGATACAAACGTTTGGTGTTTCAAAACGAATATTTGGGACCCTGCACTTCACATTTCAATAGTGTAGAAACAAACTCGTCTTTAAGCACATCTAATGTTACATCTCGAGCTTATAAGAAACTTCGAAATCTTTCAAGAGAATTAATAGTAATTTCATATTAGATTTTTCAAGTCTGTGGATTCTGTGTCTTAAACTTCCACCAAGAGGAAACAATTTAATGTTAACCGGACCAATCACCAACCCTTAACAGAAAAAAAAAATCAGGTCTCAAAACCAGCTACAACAATATGCTTTACGGCAGGTGATGTATATAATAAAAAAGTAAATGAACACAATTCCAATTGTGTTTTAGATCTTCTCATCTTATTTTTGCTTGCCATCTTTGCTCCTCTCAGCTTACATCCCAATCTTCTTTTGAAATTTCGTAATTTGGTTCAGGAAGATCCATGTCATCTGCCAAAAGATAAACCGATCGATGATATCAGATGCGAAGTGATCATAGAATAGCATTGTTGAATCAGGGAGGGCAAAGTTATTTATACCATAACGTGAGGAGCAATCCTGACACAGTACACAGGGAAACCTGTGTAGAATCTTAGAGGTCCTCCTTCTTTTAAGGTTTTCATTGCACAGTCCAGCGAACCCGTGTATGGATATTTTCCCTGAGCGTCCGGTTGCATTTTCTGAATCTGAGTTTTGACAAAGTCAAATGGCAGACTGCAAGCCGCAGCGCAGAGTCCAGAGACAGCACTAGCTCCTGCCAAAAGGAACAAAAATCACACAACCACCACAGTCAGATATCAGGAATGATATGATCACGAGAGAAAACTAACGAGGCTTTCTTGTTAAGCTAGTGCAGAAGTATTCTAACTAGCCTACGGGATTTTAGCTCAGCAACACATTTTACCGTCAAAAAGGGATCCGGTGGCCAAGAGTTAAGAGATGATTCTCAATTATCAAGTATTTGATCGGATGTAGTTCTTTGATAGATTTAATTATTAGTCAAACACATGATTGAGTTATGACAGCAGAATTCACTAGTGTAATCAAGGGATCATATGCTAATGCTACAAATGTAAATTTCCAAAATGATTTAGCGGGTCCTCGACTCTAACTGCTATTTAACTAAGGCGTAGTTTTGGCAAAAAGAAAACTTACCTACAACCGTAGCCGTCTCCCCAAGACCAAGATTATCTCTCATGTATTCAGCACTTTGATCATAAGATGCAAGCATTCCCATGTTCAAAGCCATTGCTCTGACCACAGTAGGCCCGCACCCTTTCCAAAGTGCCAAAACTCCTTCATCAGCACTAATTCGGTAGAGTGCATGGAAGGCATTGGTGTAATTCCTACGCTGAGCTAATGGCAAAGTGTTATCGGCTTGCATTCTGATAAGCGCTAGATCGGCTGGACTACCAACAGAGGCACCAATTGCACCAGCTGTCAGACCACATAGAGCCTTCTGGTACAGTGGTAGTGGCTTCCCATTGTTAGCCTCACTTGCTTTTGCAGTCAGCAACCTAATCAATCATGAGAACACTCTTGTGAGTATAACAGAGGAGAGAAGATATTATATTATCTATCTATGGCTATAACGCAATAAAAGAAGTATTCGTTTGGATGGGCTTAAGTTTATCACAAAAAATGAACTTACTTGAATGACCCAAGACGGGCAGTGGTGTAAGTTGCTTGCCTCAGCAAACCAGCAGATAATCCCTATAGGAAAAGGTTACATCAAATAAGCTTTAAAGACATCTTCATAGCAGAAATTGGGTATTAGTTCTTAATAATTGAGCATTCGAATTTAGGAATGCACACATAACGTGCAACATTACAGATCAACACATGAATAACAATAGAAAGCATCCTCCGTTTAAAAAATATATCTTCAAGATAAGGAAATGCACCAAGAGAGATCTAATCATAATCCAGAAAAAAACTGATACCTTGTAGAAGGCACCCATGCCTTCATTCTTAAACATGTTAGTGGTCACACTGACTGCAGATCCCTGACCTAATTGAATCCTCACCTTCACCACCAAAAACAAACATTAGATTCACATCATCCAAAATCCTAAGAACACAGAACTGCACAATCCAATGCACCATAAGTACGTAATTCTAATCAAAATCCAGATCTGAGCTAAAACTCTTCATCCAAACATATCAATATCAACATTTCACACACAAGCGAGTCTTCATACGTTGAAAAGAGAAACCCAGATCTGAAGAAACCAATCTAATACTCGGATCTGATTAAAACATTTACACATTTCGCGGATGTGACAGTATCACCCTAATTCAAGCTAAAATTCTACATACAAAGAGCTCGTACATGAAACTTGCGATACATAAACGCGAATCGGAAAACATTTCAGATACCTTGATCATGTCAATCGGCTGGATAACGCAAGTTGCGAGCATACCAGAGGCACCGCCATTAACAAAGGGCTTGACAGTAGTCCAGACACCAATTGGAGCCTTCTTCTCTTCCGCCATCTCTAGTTTTTTTGTACGGATTGAAACACAACCAGAAGAAGAGATTCTGCGGAGAAAGAGAGAAAGATACTCACTTGGTGGAGAGGAAACGATGAAGTAGTGCTTAAGGGCCTTTTATATTAACAGTAACCCAACTGTACTAAACCGCACCAAACCCTTGAATTTATTTTTATTTTCAATTTGTATAGTTTTTATGAGATCTGTCTGATCTATTCAACATTATGTATAGTAGTATTTTTTATTAATCTCAATTTATTTATTTAAACTTTACTTTTTCAGATTTACGCAATTTTAAATTAATTAGGGGTTATTTATTACGAATTCACTTGAATCTTGTTACGAAATTTCATCAGTTTCCAACAGTTTAAAATTCGTCCATTTCTAATTTTCTAGTTATAGTTGAAATGTGTTGATTTTGATAATTGTTAGGGCCCAATAAGAATTTTGCTAAACGATTTTTGGCATTTTTCACGCCGTATTTGAGCTTATGGGCCAATATTTTTTCTGATGCAAATTGAAAATACTGACGCCAGCATACAAGGCACTATTGGTCGACAAAAAAGAAAAAGAGAAAAGAAACTGATCATGAACAACAAAAGGTAAATATATATATATCTCTATTTATAATGTACAAGTTGTCCTTATTCGATTCCCATAATATGGTTGCATTAGCATTCATTGAATCTCATAGATGTAGTAACTTTGATCAACAACACATATTGACATCATGTCAATAACATGTTGATGTGATCACTTCTGAGTTGGTGTTTTTGGTCGATATGATGTCAATCGCATATGAGAGTATATTTAAGATGAGAGATCGGTAACAAATCTTTTATGGAGTGGGTTAGTTTCCTTTAGATATAATTGAGATCCTTCCCATTCATGTTAAAATGTTTTTGTACCTATTAGACTAGAACCAAAAAATCAAACAAATCGACCCAAAAATTTTGGTTCGATTTGGTTTTGATTTCGAGAAAAGAATCGTACGGTTCCAACTTTTAGATAACTTCGATTCTTAGTTCAGTTTGGTTCAGTTTTGATTTATAAAAAGAATCATTTAGTTCCAATTTTTAAGTAAATTCGGCTCTCTATTATGTTCGGTTCGGTTCCAAAACATTTGGAGGTGCTCTAACCCTTACAAGGTTTTCATGCTATCTCTCTTAATATTGTTTGATACGACAATAAACATAACTTCTCGCCACTTTAATTTTGAATCATAGATTAGAATTTTAAATATTTTAGTGTGTTAGATCCGGTTTGAATAATATTGTATAATTATATGCAAAAACACAAAAACATATCATAGAAATAATAATCAACCTTTACGAAAAAAAACTCTTCCAATTAGCTATGGGCATTCAGTTTTTTGGTCCAGTTCGTTCATTTTTTTCGGTTTTGGTTCTAGAAATATAGTAACCAATGAGTACATGTTTTAATTTCGTTCTAAATGGTTACTTTTCAGAAAAATAAGCAAAAGTAATCAAATACCCTATAAATATGATTAGAACCGGTTCTTAAGAAGGAACTTTTAGAATTTTTAAAGAATCTCCACGTGTCATTGTATTATTGGATAGAGGGTTTACCATTGAAAAAAAGATCCCGTTTCATTCTTCTTCTCTCGAAACTTTTTCTCTCTGGTGGCTGATTCTTGCTCCTCCTCTCAAACCGACGGCGACAGTGTGACCTTGTGAGATTGTTGTATTTAAGTATGTCTGATTTCACACGTCTGGCCCTCTTGATCGATTCGCGAGATCTTGTAAGTTAATTTTCAATCCTTATTCCCAATTATAGCTTCCGAAATCAAAGATTGGCTGCAGGACAAGGAAGTGTGGATGTAGTGCATTTAATTTCATGCTCATTAGTTCAAATTGTTGTCTTGTTACGACGACATACCATCATTCTGGTGAATGGTCTTGGTATGATTTTCTGTAGTAACCTTTTAATTTTGTTGTTCATAGTGAGGAGGATAATCATCAAAGAAGACGCATGCGTGGCTTTGGTTATGGATTCAATTTCTATATCAACCATATCGATATATTTTGGTAAGGCTTCTACTCCTGGAATTGAGAAAATCAGTAATTGATTTAATAGAACCTCCTAGTCATATTCTAGTATTTTTATGTAAGGTACTAGGATCCTAATTATTACAATAGGCAACGAACTTGGGAAGATGAAGGAAAGGAAATGAATTTTATGGAATTTGTAATTGATTTAGTGTTCCCTTGGTCTATATTTCATAACTTTGTGTGCATTCAAAATGCCTTACATCATAATTACGCTTACATGATCTTGTTTCTGTGTTTGTTTACTGATGTTATTTTGAAAAGGAAGCAATTTAGAGTCTCAAATTCCCTTATTGTTAAGTCTTGAATGATGAATTGGCTACTTAATTAGTTAAATAACCTCTCTTCTCTCTCGTCAAAACTCACTTACTTTTTCCGTCTCTCTTTCTCTCTAAAACTTAGAAGAAGACAAGAGTAAAGATGTTGAAGATTCTGTGAACATTAAGACAAAACTTTCAAAACATTGGAAAAAGTTTACGTGTAGTTGATGAAAGCATTTTGCCTTCGACTCTTAATGGTAACAAGAGACGCGAAGGTGGGATGATGAAGTCCACGTGTTGAGATATGCTCTCTTGATGCAAATTATTAGTTAGCTACTTAATTAGTTATATATACTCATTTGATTTTGTTAAAGGTTTTAAGTCTGGTATCAAACATAAAAGCAAATGCTTCAGTTCGTGGGCCTAGTTACAGGTATTGTTTCATCAAAGCTTTTGACATTTCCAATTAACTGTGAATTGGTTTGAATTTATTAAATGGAATCAACTTGCTGAGATTGGTTTAGTTAGTTTAACTTTTCCTGTGAATCAATGCTGATTTGTGATTAATAGTTGTACATGTTGATTAGCTGTTATTCATTGCGAGATTGGATAGTGACATTGAATGCTTAAAACACAAACTTTGTTGTGTCTTAACCTAATCTTATTTATGAAAGATTATTGTGTCTTCATTGCTGTGTATTGTTTGTTGTTTCTTTCTTAAACGTTTAGGTTTCTTAAACCATTTCACCTTCCGTCTTTATTGATAGAACAAATTTAAAGATTTGAGAATCTCTATGTTATGAAAGTCTGAATATAACTTGATGATATTTGAATTCAGTGTAACGGCTGCAACCCGGTTCCAGTGTTCTTTCATTCAACTCCTCGACAATGCTGGTTTTGAAGAGCTTTCAGCTAGGGATTTAGCATTGACTTCGGCACACTACAGACTGAAACAAATGCAATTATTTGCATTGAAGATGATTAACTTGTAGAGTTGACGGTGATAAAAGTATGGAAATCGAAGTTTCAGCTTGGTTCATGTTCTTGGTGCAACACCTGTATTAGATCATCTTCTTTCCTCCATATTTGTAATGCTTCATTCAAGAACATATGTAATGACAACTTCATTCATTCAACATTTTTTTTAAGAACCCCAAATAGGGTTCTACCATTGGAATACCAAAAAAATTAAAACCCATTGTAGAGTTCTTAAGTTATTATTTATTATTAAACAAATATTAAGAACCCCAATTGGGGGAAATTGTGACCCATGTGCGATCCAACATCACCGGTGGAGGAAATTGTGACCCATCGAGACTCTCAGTCACCATCACCACTAAAAGAGCTTAGAGAGAAAAGGAGCAACAACAGCACCAACAGTTAGGATACAAAAAAATGAAGTCAATGGTGGTGTTATAAGAGCCACCGATTGCCATCTCCACCACCGCCAATAGGAGAAAACTATAACACTACGCTCCTGATCTAGGGGACAGCGTGTTATTCCTTCGTATTGCCAAAATTCACCTCTTTGAAAAATCTTTCGACACTAAAACCTTTAATCACAAACTTGGAAAAGATCAAATAAAAGGGTGAGTAACAAGCTACCAAGTAAGGAGATCATCTATGCCCACTGAAACACAACAACATATTTCTACTTCTAGCATTAATCAACACAAGCATAGATTGAGACACAACCACATAAGATATATATTATATTTATAAGTTAGTTGATGCCACCGAACATCCACGGTCTGCCCCTTACCATGGCTTTCAAACGTCCATAGTCTGCCACTTGATCTTTGAACACATCTTGAGGCCAGCGAACATCTACGGTGCACCCTGAATCCATGGCCACAGAACATCCATAGTGTGCCACTTCATTTTAGGATTCACGACCACCGAACATCCATGGTCCATCACTTCACATCCCCACATAACATTATATCATATATCACATAAATATCATATATTACTTATTGTTAAACTTAAGCAATTAAGTGTTACACAAGGAAGAAGTCGGAGTTATGTGTGAACCAAGGAACATATGACCTAGAGTTGCAAAGCAAGGAAGAAGTGACTTGAGGATCACACAAGCCGAAGTTGTCTTGTGGTCTGAAAATAAGGACGAGAAGTGATCTGAAGGAACTAGAACCGTTGGATGCTTCTTGATCAATAAGAGGTGTTGGATGCATTTGGTATTGTCACAATTCAAAGAAGAAAAGTGTGTGGAGTATATTGAAATAACCGTTGGAAGATGTGTGGTTGAGAATCAACCAATCAAAGTCACATAATCCCTCTTTCAGCCCATATGACCGTTGGAGCAAGTTGTGCTTCTTCTAGAAGTCTTATCACACAAAAGAGGACCACATTGACTCAAGGAGCCGTTGGAGATTAAGAGGAATGGAGTTTGGACCACAAATGACCAAAGAAGAAAAGCAGCTCCTTCTCCTCCTTGTGACCGTTTGAATTGTTACCATATTGGGTAATTTTGTGTATGTACATATATTTGTATGTAGAGATAGGTTTTAGATAGAATTATCTATATATATATCCTTTGTAACACTCATTTGAAAGTTAAGAAGAAATAAACTCAGCTTCTTCACCTATTCTCTCGGCCTTAGGGTCTTATTCTCTCAAAATCTCTCAAAATCTCAAAATCTCTCGGTTACTAAATCTCTTAATCTCCAATCTCACTCAAATATCTTACTCTCTACTTTAATTCCGCAAAATCTCACACTTATCATTACACCACAACAAACATATCATTAAACACGCATCAAATATTGCGCCAGACACTATACCTAATGCATCAACCGAATCTGGAAAGTAGACTCTCTGGAATTTCCAACAACAGATTGATCTGGGAAAACACTTTTGAAGTAGCCCTATCTGAAGATTCGATAAATGTAAATATTCCTAAACAAATTATCATAACTTCAAGACCAAAATTCTAATTGTAAACTGTTTTTGGCTCTAGGTCGATATAAGGGTGTAGAATCTACTCACCAATATATCAATTGATTTCGAGTTGTATAACTCCTCCGTTTATCCTTTATTTTTCACGTTGACATATCAAAACTACAGGAAAATGACAATTTAGATTTTTTATGGATTTTTTAGGGTTTCCTATGAATCTTTTGTGGCTTTATATATATGCATATACACACATTGGTTTTATTTATTTCTTAGATTTAATGGGCCGAGTCTCACAAAAACGGCTAGATCTGATCGATAGTTCTATGCTCGAAGGGAAAGTGAAAGGCGATGAGAGAGATCAGTAACTTTTTAATACTGGTTTTCCTATAAATATGTTACTACTCCTTATCTAATTCTTTTGATTTTCTTATTCCTAAATTTTATGGGGATTCTTTTCAATCTCTAAGAATTTTCCAAGTTTCAAAAAGAAATATTTCTAATATTTTTGACGTTTCATCTCACTCCGGGTTGAGTTTCATCGTGAGAGATTTTGAAGCCTTCTCTAGAAATGATATATAATATAGTAGTTTTATGTGATATGATGTACTTCCTAAATTATAATTATTAACATATCTAAAATTCCAAATATGGAAACTAATTCAATTGTACAAAATGTTATGACAGTAATAGTCCTTTTATGATAAACAGAGAACATTGTACATATTTCAATCAATTAAATTAAACCGGTTCGATACCGAGATTAAACCAGGTCACTAGTCGATTTGAATCCAATTGACGTAAACCAATTCGGTTTACATTCTTAACCAACTTGAGTTCAATCACCTTAAATATCATGTATCCGTTTAAGATATTTATTTGCCAGCCACGAGAGATGAACAGTATTCATGAACTGGATCGTGTGGGCAATGTTGTAATATTAACCAAATTTCGAACAAAAGCGAAACCGTGGGACCCAAGGCAGGCTGTCACAATTGGCGGACCCCAACGAATTATCAAATCCAATTTATAAATAATCAATTTTTTCACACACACACCGAATATATAACCTAATAATGCCCAAAAATTAAAAAAGAAAAAACACAGAAGAAGATCTCGCTCACCGCCTCATTTCCTCGATCTCCGTTCTCACTCTCCTTCCTTTCTCACATAACATTTCTCGAATTAGGGTTTTTGATCTGAGAAGATGAGGGAGATCATTAGTATTCATATTGGACAAGCTGGAATCCAAGTCGGAAATTCTTGTTGGGAGCTTTACTGTCTCGAACATGGGATCCAGCCTGATGGAATGATGCCAAGGTAATGACCTAATCTCTCTTTTTCTTCATTTTGTTTTGTTGATTGATTCGAAGGCTTTTGAGAGATGAACAAGCCTTTTCTGTTTTGCTTCTTTGCAGTGACACTACAGTTGGAGTTGCACACGATGCTTTCAACACTTTCTTCAGCGAGACTGGTGCTGGGAAGCATGTTCCTAGAGCTGTATTTGTTGATCTTGAGCCTACTGTTATCGACGAAGTTCGTACTGGAACTTACAGGCAACTTTTCCATCCGGAACAGCTTATCTCTGGCAAAGAGGATGCTGCTAACAACTTCGCTAGAGGACATTACACTGGTGAGTCAGTCTTTTCCTGCTTCGTGTAACTTGTTAGGGTTCTTCGAATGGTCTTTAATATTTATGAAATTGCAGTTGGAAAGGAAATTGTGGACCTTTGCCTTGACCGTGTGAGGAAACTTGCCGATAACTGTACTGGCTTACAAGGGTTTTTGGTGTTCAATGCTGTTGGTGGTGGTACTGGTTCTGGGTTGGGATCTTTGTTGTTAGAACGTTTGTCTGTTGATTATGGGAAAAAATCAAAACTTGGATTCACCATTTACCCATCTCCTCAGGTACCCTTTTCTGCTATAAAGTGAATTAGATGTCAATTACATTACATGTATTTTTATAGTAAGAATATTGGTTTTGATGCATTTCCTTTTGATTCTTAGGTTTCTACTGCTGTCGTAGAGCCTTACAACAGTGTTCTTTCAACACATTCCCTACTTGAACATACTGATGTCGCTGTTCTCTTGGATAATGAAGCAATCTATGATATTTGTCGCAGATCCCTAGATATTGAGAGGCCAACCTACACAAACTTGAACAGGTTGATATCGCAGATCATTTCATCTTTGACAACATCATTGAGGTTTGATGGAGCCATCAATGTGGACATCACTGAGTTCCAGACCAATCTTGTGCCATATCCCCGTATCCATTTCATGTTGTCATCTTATGCACCAGTCATCTCAGCGGCAAAGGCTTACCATGAACAGTTATCAATCCCTGAGATCACCAATGCTGTGTTTGAACCAGCTAGCATGATGGCAAAGTGTGACCCCAGGCATGGAAAGTACATGGCCTGTTGTTTGATGTACCGTGGAGATGTTGTTCCTAAAGATGTTAATGCTGCTGTTGGTACCATCAAAACAAAAAGGACTGTGCAGTTTGTTGACTGGTATGCTCCAAATTGGAACATGTTGCTATTGTTTCTTTTGCCTTCATGTTATTTATAAACAATTCTTTGGCATGGGTTTTGTTTTGCAGGTGCCCAACTGGTTTCAAATGTGGAATCAACTACCAGCCACCAACAGTTGTTCCAGGAGGTGACCTTGCTAAAGTTCAGAGAGCTGTATGCATGATCAGCAACA
This sequence comes from Lepidium aucheri, assembly GCA_900406435.1. NCBI lineage: Eukaryota > Viridiplantae > Streptophyta > Magnoliopsida > Brassicales > Brassicaceae > Lepidium > Lepidium aucheri. Next base: position 34,324 of record OVBA01000037.1, on the reverse strand, counting down.
ACACAGCAGTTGCAGAGGTGTTCTCACGGATCGACCACAAGTTTGATCTTATGTATGCGAAGAGGGCCTTTGTCCACTGGTATGTTGGTGAAGGAATGGAGGAAGGTGAATTCTCTGAGGCACGTGAAGACTTGGCTGCTCTGGAGAAAGATTACGAGGAAGTAGGTGCTGAAGGTGGAGACGATGAAGAAGATGAAGGTGAAGACTACTGAGACCTTTTGTCGAGAAATTTGCACGACCAAAAATCGTTTTTCTATTTCAACTTTTGATTCATGTTGATTACAAGTTTGTTTTGAACCTGTACAATATCCTTTGAACTCTCTTTGCCTTCTTGTTTTATCTCTGTTTGATACATTTCATTGGTAGAGCGACCATTGGGAGTTTCCATTATCAGGCTTTTGTTGTACCAAGACCTTCATTATCTCTTAAGTGTACAATATTTTTTTCAAGTTACAATCTTTCTATTGGGAATTTGGTTTACTTTACTTCCATGGATCCAAAAATACATAAATTGATCAGGAGAAGCAAGATGGGATCTTGTAGTGCAGAAGATGACTAGTCCTGATGAACATCGTTATTACCGAACCAGCCTTAAGATCAAGTCTGCTTATATCCTAATTATAGGACTTAAACCCTCTCTGTAACCCTCTGCGTAGATTCTGGAGATCTGATAACCATTTTGTCTTGATCCATGTTTCAGAAATAGCTGACCAAATGGTTACTTAGTCCATGTAACCATTCGGCATATTTCACCAAGCTAGTGAATCATTCCCACTCATCTAAACTGATCATTCATTGCTCAACTAGTTGAGTTAAAACAATTAGACAGTTGATTACTAGTTCAGTTCTTCAGACATAATCAAAATTCACCTGAGCTAATCATTCCCATTTTCTCAATTCATGTCACACACTCAACCAAAGCATCATATTAATTTTCATTTTCGAAGAAACGTTTTATAAGGGTCAATATTTATATAGACATTAACAGAGAATAAAAATCGTACAACACAATCACAGACAACCTGACAAGATTACAAATTTCGATCTGGCACTTGAAAAAAAAAATCCTGAATAATTGCTATGCAATAAATTAACCTGTATAACCGGTTTAGTTCGGTTAAGCTAATAATAACCGACTAACCGGATAAAAATAGAGAGAATAAGGATTGAGATCTAGATCCAGATCGAATCTCACGTATTTTGTCTACCCCAGTTTCATAAGGCAGCCTGTCACAACTTGGCGGACCCCAACCAATTATCGATTTCGCTTTCTTCTTAAATATTCAATTTTTCCAACTAACCAAAATGCAAACCGAAAAATCAAAAAAAGAAGATCTCGCTCAAAGCCTTGATCAGTTCTCCGTTCGTCGAAGAAGAAAGAGGATTCGATTGAATTGAATTAGGGTTTTTCTGTCTGCGAATATGAGGGAGATCATTAGTATTCATATTGGACAAGCTGGTATTCAGGTTGGGAATTCTTGCTGGGAGCTTTATTGTCTCGAACATGGAATTCAGCCTGATGGAATGATGCCAAGGTAATAATAACCTAATTGCTCTTTCTCATTTTTGCCTATTTGGATTGGTTTCAGAGGACTGACAACAAGTTTTATCTTCATTTGCAGTGACACTACAGTGGGAGTTGCACACGATGCTTTCAACACTTTCTTTAGCGAGACTGGTGCTGGGAAGCATGTTCCTAGGGCTGTTTTTGTTGACCTTGAGCCTACTGTTATTGATGAAGTTCGTACTGGAACTTACAGGCAACTTTTCCATCCTGAGCAGCTTATCTCTGGGAAAGAAGATGCTGCTAACAACTTCGCTAGAGGCCATTACACTGGTGAGAAACCCTTTTCCTGCTTTGTTTAACTTTTTGGGGTTCTTCAAAAAATGGTCTTTAATGGTTATGTTATTTCAGTTGGAAAGGAAATTGTGGACCTTTGCCTTGACCGTGTGAGGAAACTTGCCGACAACTGTACTGGCTTACAAGGGTTTTTGGTGTTCAATGCTGTTGGTGGTGGAACTGGTTCTGGATTGGGGTCTTTGTTGTTAGAACGTTTGTCTGTTGATTATGGAAAAAAATCAAAACTTGGATTTACCATTTACCCATCTCCTCAGGTACACAAATTTTCTGCTAGAAACTGAAATGACATATCAAGTACATTACATGTTTCTTAATAGTACGAACCTTGGTTTTAATGCATTTCCTTTCAATTCTCAGGTTTCTACTGCTGTTGTTGAGCCTTACAACAGTGTTCTTTCAACGCACTCCCTACTTGAACATACCGATGTAGCTGTCCTATTGGATAACGAAGCCATCTATGATATTTGCCGCAGATCCCTAGATATCGAGAGGCCTACTTACACAAACTTAAACAGGTTGATATCGCAGATCATATCATCTTTGACAACATCATTGAGGTTTGATGGAGCCATCAATGTGGATATCACTGAGTTCCAGACCAATCTTGTCCCATATCCCCGTATCCATTTCATGCTATCATCATACGCACCAGTCATTTCAGCTGCAAAGGCTTACCATGAACAATTATCAGTTCCAGAGATCACTAATGCCGTGTTTGAGCCAGCTAGCATGATGGCAAAGTGTGACCCAAGGCACGGAAAATATATGGCATGTTGTTTAATGTACCGTGGAGATGTTGTTCCTAAAGATGTTAATGCTGCTGTCGGTACTATCAAGACAAAGAGGACTGTTCAGTTTGTTGACTGGTATGATCTAAAACTGGAACATATTGCTCTGCCTTCATGTTGTCATTACAAACACTTACTTGGCGTTAATTATGTTTTGCAGGTGCCCAACTGGATTCAAATGTGGAATCAACTACCAACCTCCAACAGTTGTTCCAGGAGGTGACCTCGCTAAAGTTCAGAGAGCTGTATGCATGATCAGCAACAACACAGCCGTTGCAGAGGTGTTTTCACGGATTGACCACAAGTTTGATCTTATGTATGCGAAGAGAGCATTTGTGCACTGGTACGTTGGTGAAGGAATGGAAGAAGGTGAATTCTCTGAGGCACGTGAAGACTTAGCCGCACTGGAGAAAGATTACGAGGAAGTGGGTGCTGAAGGTGGAGATGACGAAGAAGATGAAGGTGAAGACTACTGAAATCTATTGTCAAGAAATTTGTGAACAAAATCGTTTTTTCTGTTCTTTTGATTCTTGTTGATTACATGTTTGTTTTAATCCTGTACAATAGTTTCTCCGCCTTCCTGTTTTTATCTCGATTGGTACATTTTTTAATTTGTAGAGCATCCATTGGGAGTTCCGAGTTCATTATCAAGCTTTTGTTGTACCAAACCTTCATTATCTCCATACAAGCTTTTGTTGTACCAAACCTTTATCATCTTCTTACAATGTCCATTTTTTCCTTTAGGTACAATGTTGTCTATTTGGACATAGTAGAGATGTTTTCTACTTACATTCAGTGATTATAGATTCAAAGTTACATGAATTAAACAGGCAAGTAAAATGAAATCAAGTAGGGCAGAAAAGTTGGGAGAGTGAAGGGAGATCCCAAATGGGATCGGTAGGATCGAAAATTGCATAGTCTCCATTCATGTTATCATAGTAACTGTTAGCTCCATTCATTGCATATAAGGATGCAGATATCTGTCTTTCAATCTCAGCCAGACCCAACTGTTGATCCGTTGAGTTTGGTTCGTTGAGATGTCCATGTGTTTCTTCTCCACCTTGGTTCAAAGGGACATGGTTGTTGAATCCAGAGACAATGGGCCAGGAATAAGGAAGCTGAAGACTGTTGGTTTCTGGTTGCTCAACAACTGATGACTCCGGACGATACACATTATTGATTGGCATCACAGTCGTGGTGGTGGTGAGACTCGTAGCGGTTGAAGGGTAGTTAATGCTGCATTCAGCAAAAGAAGAGACCGGTTTTTGTTTTTGTGGTTGTTGTTGTTGTTGTTGCTGCTGCTTCATGCTCTGTTTCTGGTGAAGAAGGTTTCTGATCTTTAAAGACAATTGTGAGTTGTTTGGAAAATGGTTAGCGAAGTTAGTACGAGTATTGGAGCCACGTAAGAGACAAGCAGCTTCATCGTACGCTCGAGCAGCTTCTTCTGCAGTCTCAAAGGTTCCAAGCCACATACGTATCTTCTGTGTTGTGTCTTTGATCTCTGCAACCCATTTTCCTGAAGGTCTTTGCCTAACTCCAACGAACTTCGTCTTGTTGCCTTTGCTCTTCTCCTTTGTATTCTTCTTTGGACTTGTTTGATGTTCCATTTTCATTTGTTTGGTTGTGAACATGTTCATAGACATACATATTAACTTATATATATAGAAACTCATAAACTTTTCATGATGTGTTCGTATGTTTTTGGAGTCTAAGTTTTAGTGGGTGGCTCGTCTATATGAAGACTTGATCTTAATCTTATTATATGATACTAATATAATTTGATGTGTTTTTAGATACTCTTGATACATTCAGGGGTCATCGTCTATTTGGGTTACATGTATTATTGGCGTGCGTACCATTTTCTAAGTTTCTGAATATAAAAAGAAAATTTCGAAAGACAAAAATGACTTCTGGAAAAGTATTTGATCGAAAGTGGTCATTTTTCCCCTCTAAAACCATCTTCAATGGATGTCTTCATTTTTCTCTTCAAAAAAGTTCTCTATAAATAAAGGAGGGTTTGCTCCAATAGTTTACTTTACTAATATGATATAATATTTTATTAATAATTTCTAAAATACCCTTACAATTTTCAAATATATATACTTAATCCATATATATTAATTTTAAGTATACAATCAATAATAACATTAATAAAATTATAAAATTTCATTACATGTCATATAAATAGAAAAAGAAATGACAAATATAAAGTGTACTCACAATAATTATCTACTTTTAATTTATATTTTGCTATTCATTTACATAATATGTTTTTGTATTTTGTATTATAATATATGTTAATGTTGCATTTTATATATTTTTAGTTTTATTTATTAGTCAGAAATTCATAAAAATTATTGTTTGTAATACTATTTCAACTTTTGTCCTTTTCATCATATCTTAAAATTTTAGTTTTGTATAAAATAATAAAACAACAAAAATTAAGAGATCATTTTGTAAAAAACAAGTCTTATTCAAAAATGAAGAAAGAAATGAAGATCCTTCAAATTTGAAGAAAAATATAGAGATCTTCAAATTTGAAGAGAGATTTGAAGCACCATTGGAGTGAGTTTTTCTTCAAATATAGAGTTTGAAGAGAGATTTGAAGCATCATTGGAGATGCTCTAAAGAGTTTGAAAACTAATTTCTCCTTTTACGAAAGTTAAAATTCAAATTTCCCCTCTCTAAAAGTTGAAATCCAATTTCCAAATCAAAATTGTAGTTGGTTTACTATATGCCAGTTAACCAGAATTGAAACTAATCGTACCATAATCCTCGATTTAAACCCAACTTTATTAATTTAAACCATGTTTTTAATCTGCTATCTTAAGTATAATCAATTAGAGAATGACAAAAGAAAAATCCAAAATTGGTTGAGTTTTAACTGTCTCCAAGTTACCAAAACAGGTCAGATTATAATTGTTTTCGGATAACCAAAATGGTTTTGGGTTGGAATGATTCAACATTGAAGTTTAATTTTTGTAGAGGGGAAAATTGGTTTTCAAACTCTGCAGAGTAGGAAATTAACAGAGGTCATAATTTGTTGTGGACTTGGTGCTATAAGTTTATCCCGAGAGAGATCCAAATCATCGACCCATGTTTTTTATGGGAATTTGATTCCAAGTCTTCGTGTACTTCCGTGAAATAGAGTTTGTAGATTGGGACTAAGAGTGTCAATGCATACTCTAAACACGCGGACTATGTTTAAATCACTCTGCCATAAGACGAGTTAGGGTTATATATTTTAAGTTTAAATAAAATTAAAACTGTTATGAACAATATATCATGCGGGTTTGATCATTTAGTCAGTGGATTGAACCACACACATATAAAAAATTACCAAATAATTATAAGTTATAAATAATAAATAAATCACAATGTTGGATAGTATATATTGTTATTAAAGACAAACCCTATAAATAAGTTAACAAATTATTTTAGTCTTTTTTATATCAAATTTGTATTTAACAATGTTGCACAACATATAGATATTAGTTAGTGCATTACTGCATTTTATGGTTTTATAATATTATTTTTATTTAATATATATAATATTATGAAAACAATTAAAAAAATCGGGCGTATTAGGATGATCATATTTATAACTGCGGATCGGTGTATATAACATGCAAAAGTTAGATCTGTAGCAGAGCGAATAAAAAGGGATGGGTGAACCCACATTGACATTCTTATTTGGAACTACTGAAATTCAAATCTAAAAATTCGGAGTCTCACATAATAGAAATTAAATGTAGAAGATTAGGTTATGAGTTAGACTTTATTGATGTGTGTTTTTTTGTCAGTTTGGAAGTAAAAATATTTAATTCCAACAAGTATTACACGACTTTAGAGGGAGGCCTTAAACAAGAACATAAAAAAGTTTAACATGGTGTGAAGTAGGCCTAGTGTGAAGCCAACCAATATATACATAAAAAACAATTGTATTGACAAAATCATTGAGTTAGTGGGAAACCTCTAACATAGATAGAAACCTTACAAGAAACATATATATGTCTTAACAATGTTAAACATTGATTACTCAAACCAATTAATCTCAAAAAATGGTATCCCAAAAGCTTTCAATAATCCTGTTTTTCCTTTTAACAACCTTAATCACAATAGCTAAAGGAAACAACAACAACAACAACAACAGAAAGCTATTGTCAAGTTATCGAACTCCATATTCTCCTCCTCCTCCGTCTCCGATTTATCGTCAGCCTGTTGCTCCTCGTCCTCCGGTTGCTCAAGCTCCTCCTAAAGCTCCCATTGCTTATTACTACTACAGGAGATCACCACCGCCACCGCCAGCTAGATATGGAAAAGTATATACACCACCTCCTTCCCGCAAACCATGGTGGTGGTTCTAAACATGCTAAGTAGCATGGAACAGGCTCGAGAATGACATTAATTGTTTAAGTATTGTATTCATAATTGTTTTCAATTGTATATTCATTAACTCTGTGACTATTTATTTGACCAAAAAAAACAAAACTCAGTGACATTTTGTTTATTGATTGCGGACTGATTGTTATTGTATTGTTTACGAGATTTTCAATACTACTTTTGACTTGTTTCATAAAATTTGCCCTATAAATAATAAATCAAGATCGAATTGGAACCGTCATTAGAGTCTAATATGTTTCAGGTTACATGTCGTAATAATCCTAGTGTTTGAGCCATTTTGTGGTTATTTTCTTGAACAAAGTGATTACATCCATCGAATATCGAAAAGAGATCACATGTATAAAACTTATGCCACTGTCATGCGTCTAAAAACTTGAAGAATATGACTCAAAATGCAAAATTCATTTTGCAAGATGACTCAAAAAGCAAATTTCATTTATTAGGTTTTGTGATTACAATTGTTATACAATAAACTAAAACCTTGTCATCAGTTGACACTTTGGCCTCTCTTCTAATCATTGAGAGCATCGAAACAATTATGTATATGTAAAATCAAGCCCTCATTTGATGAGATATGTTGTCAAGTAACGTTAAGGAATCATAATTTCAATATAGTAATCAAAATTTGTAATAAAATTTAATTAAATACACACATGATGTAATAGAATAGGTCCCAACACTTCTGTCTCGTGGCCTGGCACAAATTCATACAGTACTAAAACATTTCAATATTTAATAAACAGGCTTGTTTGTTTGCTCTATGACAAAATTATCGTGCTTGTGACAACGAAATATTTAAATAAAATAACAAAAGACATTATTTATTGATAAAAGACTGTCCAAAAGAGTACAAAATCAACAATGACAATGAGAGAAAAGAATAATTTCCTTCAAAATTCTCACTGGCAAATGAAAAACAAAAACAAAAACTCAACAAATCAAACAAACCATTTTTTCTGCTATAAGCACCAAAATTTTCATCCCAACTCTCAAAACCCAAACCAAACATAAGACACTTTTGGGAGAATCAAACCCAATTTTCCCAATTTCATCACTCCTTTTTCCTTCCCTCCTAATATACACTTTCTATCATTGAAGATAGAAATTTCATTCTTATAACTTATGAAGGATTGACCCATTATCATCCCTCTTCTTCCCAACAAAAAAATGGTGAAATATGCAATAAATAAAACAAAAGGCTTTTGTAAATGCAAAACTGACTTTGACGCTTTGTGGTGAAAAATAGAGCTCACAGGATTTGTAAAGAAACACAATGAGACTTGGATTGGAGTGTGTTCTAGGAGGAAAGCATAGTTTGGAGAGCAAGTTGTTGTTCAGGTTTCAGTGTTGACCATGTTGAAGCCAATGCTGATGCTGGTAATGTTTGCTGAAGTTGCCTTAGTATATTTATCATTCGACCTGCTGTTTCTTCTGTCACCACATCTTTCCCTGTAAGCACCTGCTACATTGATTTCTCTATGAGTGCAACAATATTGCAAAAAAGATCAAACCAATGAAAAGCATCATTAACAACAAACCTCCGCAAAAACTGTTAATATTTTTGGAAGATACTGATTATTGGGGCCTAAAAGCTCCACATCTTGCCTGCAAGTTTGTAATCAATCAATGAATGCAAGAAATAACGTGGTGTGTGATTTAGAATCTAAACCGATCGCTTACCTCTCTACCATTGAGCAGAGCTGCTCATGAACCACTTTAGCTTCAATGACGTCATTACTTATAGGCAGACAGTTCAACCAGGCAGGAAGAACCTAATGATAAACCAAAACAAGGTGACTTGTTAATCATCAAAAGGGACCAAATGTATTCGCGCATTGGCAAAACCTTAAGATTATTCTATGAGCTACCTGAGAAGAATCAATACTGTCACGGTGAAATTGGCAGATCTTCCCCACAGCGGATACAGCATTATCATATGCCATGGCATTTTCAGACTGTCGGGCATTAGGCTGCTGTATCACAACATTTAATCTTGACAGAGCCTCTGTTGACAAAAAGCATATGTTATACTTGACTGGGAAGTACAGATCAAATCCCCAAAAACTACCGCTCTGCAAAGATATATCATACCTCCAACAAGAGGCTTGAATACAGATCCGCCAAACTCAGCACAAACACCAAGCCCATATACAGCAGCCTGTCGAACTTCTGGGCTCTCATCATTGCAAGCTTCCAGTACGAATGGAAGATAAGTATCATAATATCTGCCAAACATATATCACGGAAACCCACGTAAGAACACTGGCAACTGAGAACCTACAAAGTACAAAGATCCAGTGAATGTATATTCTTACTTAAATGCAGCATCACGGCATTGTTCTGCAACATCATCAAAAATGCATATCGCAATTCTTCTTTCTTCAGCTGTTTTATCCCTTCCCTGAATTCAACCAATACATATCACAAAAATCAATATTCAATAGCAAAGCGGAAAACCCCAGAGAGAGCTACGACTGATATTGTGTTAAGAGACATGCCATCAGCCACAGATCTAGGAACAACATACACCTGAACAGATGAAAGTGACAAAATTTTCTACAGCTTTTCACTTGAAACTATATCAATTTGAATATATGAGCTTTTGGCTATAACAAAACCCGCCTACTCATTGACACAAACAAAAATAAAAGATAATCTTTTCTATAAAATTCTCCACTTAGTACCATGCAGCACACACGATTGAAGACTTGAGAGATGATGACCACTTACCCACATAGGAGTTAAGTAAGAAGATAACTCGTCAAAGAATGGCAGGAATGAGGCCTTGAATGTCTTCACCAGTGTTCCCAATATTTCACCGACCTATATTTCAAATTTATTTTATAAGAACGTTGTAAGATATTATACTCCCGTTTAACAAGGGTGAATCACAGAAAACCAACTTGATCAAAAATCTCTTCTTCTTGCTCGTTTTCCTCTTTAATAAGCTCTCCCTCTTCGGCGTCAAAGTCTTCAGCATTGGCCCTCTCTCCCCTCTCTCGTTTCCTACTAGAGCTTGCTGTCATAACTTGCTTAACCTCATCAACTATAGATCTAATTTTCCCTTCATCCAAAAGATTTCCAGAGATCTGAAAAACAGTGTCAGATTATGAGATGCCACGATTCAACCACCGTAATGCACACAACGAAGACTTATTCGATGCAAACTCTGTATCACATAATTTATCATTCTCATACTCCATACTCAAAAAGAACGAACAATTGATGAAGTAAACCAAAAAAACGGCCATCAGTTTGTCTTTACAGGCTTTCCAATACAAGTAGTTGAATAGATGACCTAAATGAATAACAAAAACCAGCACGACTACCAATGAAAGTGCAGTATTGTCAAATGGAAATGCTGAAGATTGACTCTAAGAGGCACATAATTACTGAACTGTTCAAAGTAAGCTTTTAATCACATAATGACAAGTCCCTCTCATGTTCAACCAATTTTTCAAATGAAAATTTACCTGCAAGCATTCATTGATAGCTTCCAACATACTCACACAGATCTCGGTATCAGGTTCCTACATAAAATCCAATCATCAAACCAATCAACAAAAATGGATAATAGCCAATACAGAAAACGAAAAACTGAACTGAACAAACACTTACTTTATGTAACGCTTCCAGCATGGCTGGAATTATGTAGTCGGAGAGCTGCTTCAGATAGGATAGATCGCGCCCTTGAGATATTCCTTTCTCTATTGCCAGCTTAGCTGAGCGCATTAGTTCCGGCATGGCTAGAAAGAAAAATTATTTAATCTATTAGAAACCTGTGTATCCAAGGAAAGGGATCATAGACAATGTATTTTCAGATATACCTGACACAGCTGCTCTTCTAACTTCTTCATGAAAATAGAATTTTAGTAAAGGAACCAGTGTAGGTGCAACCTACAATATACAAATTCAGCCTACTCAAACCAAAGAACAATACTGGATAAAGACAGAATTTGGAGTTATTTAACCACACCAACCTGATCAATCCAGGGAAAAAATCCTTCTTTTAACTCATCAGCATAGCAACAAAGCATGTTACAAGCCGTTGCTTTTTCTTCTAGGACACTTGTTTTGATTCCTATCCTTTTGTCTCCCAGGATAATTGTCTCCATGCTGCATCAAGAGAATGGAAATGCAAAATTAGCACCGCACGAATAACTCATACTCCCTCAGTTTTTCGACAGGTGATGCTAGTAAAATTTCTCTCAGCTATTAACTATTGTAACCTTACACGGATATCATCAATGAAACAACAACCTATTCTGACAAGAATTTCTTGAATGTTAATTTTCCATGAACTAAACAAAACAGCTCTTAAAAGCATGTTATATAAAAATAGGGTATTGATAGATATCTCAAGAAAAAAAAGGTTATTGCAGGGGCAGCTGCACCTTCAACAACAAGACGCATATAAACAAAATAAACACGCGGTATAGGATAAATAAAAATTCAAGGATAACAAAAACAAACCTTTCATCATCAGAATCCTCTGCTTCATCTTCTGAATCAGCAGACGTAATTGTAACATCTGGTTTAAGTTGAGCTGACTGAAGCAGTGGTGGCATCACAACACTCATGTATGGGAGGAAATCTTGACCTAGACACTTGCAAAGCCTAGCCCATGCCTACGACAGTGTAAGGTAAAAGTAAGCAAGTGAACTTACCTATTTATGCTTATAATTAGCAACATAGACCTAGCTTTTTGTAATACCTGTAACATGTAACTCGTTATTGGATCATCTGCCTCCATCTCAGACCCTTGCAATGACATAAGCACTTCCATGACCTGACATGGACATGTGAAATATTGTCATGCGATAAATAAATAGAAAATTCTGAAAGCAGTATCTCCACTAGAAAAAACAGGATTACTGCAAATGTCATCAACATTGATAGTAACTTAAATTCATTTGACCTATGCATAAAAGCATACCTGTCTCGCATCATCCCTAAATCTGTCCTTTCCAACTGCCATTCCAACCAGACTGATGCACTCCATGGATTTGGCACGCAGCATCCGCTTTGATTTGTCAGTGGCATTCATCAAAATAGTTTTGAGATATGGCATGACAGCATCATAATACTTTTGGAAGTGTTCCTAGTAATTCAGATTATGTCAGATCAGGAGTCAAGAGTTGCACTTAACGAAAACCATACATTTAACACATTTCTTCATATATACCTGTGATGAATCAGCAACTGAAGCAAGGGCTGTTAAAGCTCCTTCTTGCACCATTTGTTTACCATTCTATCAGAAACACCATCATCATCCAAAGTCAATCATTTAAATCAATAGAGTGCAAAACATTTGCACTTTTTGTTTACTTATTTTAAGAAATTAATTTGCATAAAGAACTTACTTGTAATAGCACAAGCAACTTGCTCACTACTCCGTCTAAATATGGTGCCAATATTTCAGGGGTACAATTTTCACTGAAGTTCAGTACTGCTGAAGCTGCATGTGCCTAAGGTCACAAGGTACTCACTGCTTTAGAAAGAGCTAGAAGATTTGTATGGTTTGTATTATCATAGAAAAAGGGAGTTCTAACCTGCACACGTGGATTCTGGAAATCATCCATAGCAGCAGCAAGTGCAGGGAGCACCCTCTGATGATGTTGGTTTTGCAAATCTGGACCCAAATCAGTAGATAACTGTCCAATTGCGTTTATGGCTGCCCATCTAACACGAGGATGGGGGCTTTGAAATTGGCTCAACACCATAGACACCACTTGCTCTAGATTTTTTATCATCACCTACATCCATCAAAATGAAAATTGCAGATTGATATACGAATTTAGCAAAATCTTTCCCAGATAAATCAAGTCAGAATCAATCATTATTAAAGATACAACTAAAAACAAGGGTACTCAATTGCAACATTATCATTAACAATTTACCTTTGAGCAACCTTCAGCAATCTGAGCAAGTGCAATCAAAGAAGCATGGTGTTTCTGCCACTCAGAGGCAGCCAAGTAAGTAGAAAACTGCTGATATGCAACTGGAACAATAGTGTTCCCTCCCAACGAAATTGCTAAGCGATCCAAACACTCTTGGCCCATGCTGTAGTTGCTCGTCTCGCCAGCATCCTCGTCCTCGGTCTCAGCGCTGTACCAAGCAGGATCATCCTCAATATCCTCGAGCATCTTCATAAGAACTGCAAATAATCTGTCGATGAACTGGGGGAGCTTCCTGACCATCCCAGGGGCACGTTCACGCGCCTCAGCCAGAGTGACCAAAAACTCAATGGCAAGGTGACGAGTACTTTCTTCGAGGGAGTCAGCCTCTGCAATCTGAAGCATCGAGCCAACTATGTCAAGAAGCTGCCGTCTGAGGAATCGTGGCTCAGTTCCAGCCAATTCGATCAAAAGTTCAAGTGCCTCTTGTGCAGTTGCTTCATTCCCATTGTTGAGAGATTCGGTCAACGTCCTGATCATTGCAGGCAGAACATCTTGGAATCTATCCCGCTCTGTCGAGTTGGAAAGACACTGAACAAAACTAATTACGGCATTGAGAGCAGCGATTTTGACGTCAGAACTAGCAGAATTACTACTCAAACACTGGAGAAACACGCCATGGAGATGCTTGATGTGAGGGGTCAGAGTCTCACCAACATACTGTGACAATTGTGCCAAGATTAAAAACGCTGATTCCTGCAATTTAGGTGAATCAGATGAAACACACTGGAAAACAAACGGAAGCAACTCCGGCCATCCATTCTCTGGCAGGATCCCGGATGCAAGTTCGGAAACTGTATCGCAAATCTTCTTAGAGATCGATTTGGCTTCCTCACGCTGAATACAAGACAACATCGAAGATTTGAGGGAAGATTGAGTGGATAAAGAGAGACGTGGCCATAGATAAGCGTCATCGCGTGTGAGCAACTTCCGAAGAAGAACAGCGGCCATGGCACGACCTTCAGGATGAGGAGAAAGCTGAAGAAGATGAGCTAACTTCAAGGCAAGGGTATCAGGATTGCTTTGCTTAGCGAGATTGAAGAGAGCCTCAGCGGAGGAACGTTGCTCGTTGGAAGAAGACATGAGGTGAGAGATGAGCGTTTCAAAGGGCGCAGAATCGGAACCGAGAACCATCGCAAGTTGCGCTTGCTGAAGCTGATTCGCCTCGGAAGCCATGGAAGGTGGCGGCGGGAAAAACTAGGGTTAAAAAGTGGCTAAAGCTATCTCTCTCCCTTAAGGATTTGCGGGTCTAGAGAGAGAGAGTAGACGGAATGAGGAAGAGCGACGAGGGATGAGGTTTCTGAAGAGATAATTATATTTTTATTTATTTATTTTTATTTTTTATTTAATTTCCAACTATTCGTGATTTGAGGTGGAGTGGGCCGTGGGGCTATTTAAATTAAGGAAAATAAAAAAGGCAAATCAATTATATGTCATTAGCTGTATTTCAGGGTGGCTATGCGTGTACCCTTTTATAAATTCAAAGCTTAGCTTTTTAAAATAAAATTCATCATATCCGACCAAAACATAAAATTTATCATATACTATATTACTCAATAAGTAAATAGAATAATTGTTTGATTACTAGTATAATTTTGCACTTTATATATCAAATTACTATTATAACATTGTTATAAGCTTATAAAATTAGGATCTCAATTCTCATGGTGAACATTAGCTGATAATGTGTATCCTTCAAAATGAATGTCCAAATAGAAAAACCTGATACAGGATTTTTTGCAAACAAATATATTTACCTAGTGATTAAATTTTTAAATTATAATAAATAACAGATATATGTTTTGTGATTAAAAGTTGTGATTAAAATTATACCCTTTTAACTTGTGTTCATTTTATTTTTGGATCTGTATTGATTCTTAAACATTATTTTTAAGATATTGTTTTAGTAACCTAAAACTTGAACTGAAATAAATCCGAATTAGCAAAATTGAATCCAACCCAAATCCGAAAAAAATATTCCAATGGGTCCTAAACCTATATATTTAGAAAACCGAACCGGAATCAAATCAAAAACCCAATTCTAGAGTTGTTTAAAAAAAATTTTATTTATTTTAGATTTTCATATAAAACTATTTAAACATGAACTTGAGTTATACAAACTGAACATGATCAAAAAATAAAAATAATCGACTAAGTGTTATATCAAAGAGCCAAAAACCGAATTAGAAAACCAAAACCCGACAAAATATTATAATGAGTGTTAAATCCAATGTTTTGAAACTCGAACCAGATCCGCGGCTAGACCGGTAAACCCGGCCGCCACCCGCCACACTATCCAGGTCAGATTTTATGTAAAAACCGACTACTTAAAAACTCGATAAAACCCGAGAAAAATCGCTATTTATCCGCAACCCGGATGAACCGGTTGAACTAGTCAATCCAAAATAGTGAACATGTTTTATTTTATTAACCTTTTAGTGCAATGAGGTTCAATTTGTGATGAAAATATATGATTTTATTGTTGAAACCCTTATAGTTATTATTAAAGCTTTTATAATTTGTTTTCTCGGCAAAAACCTTCATCTCTTCCCACTCACAAATCTGTAGTTTATGTAATGCATCTCGTGTAACCTTTTTTTTTCCTCCAACCCTTATTTTTTAGTTAACATTGATTTATCTTAGTTTTTATTTGTATCAGTTTGTCTCAACATAGTGATTGTTTATTAGTTTCTCTGTTTGTTTCGATCATTATTCCTCTTTAACTATTATAATAGCTCTAATTATGTTAATAATTTCTTCTAAAATTCCTAAATTTATATGTGGTTAATCATTTATCTCATAGTTAGAAAAATGTAAATAGTGTATTGTTAGGAAAATACATTGATAACTAAAATATCATAATGGGTATATATACATACTATAGATAAATATCTTATTAATTTTTTTGATCTGTGGGCTATCCACGGTTGACCTGATGATCATGTGATCCAAAAGACAGTCAGGTTCATTGTCTAGGTCGGGTTTAAGAACATTGGCTAATCTATGTTTTCAAAAAATCGAATCCAAATCTGAATCAAAACGAATCAAATATCGAATTTGTACCCGATATATTTTAGTTTAATTTTAATATTATTAGAGTTTTTTCTAATTAGTTTTGTTAATTTAAATTTTATATAAAGTTTATAATCAAACTTACCTTAAGCCTGTTTTTAAGGTAGTTATGAACTATATGTTAAATTTATCCTTAACTTTATTACACGACCCAAATGAAACTGTCTTCCGCTTTAATATATATGAGATATACTTTAGACAAAAAAAGAGTTGTAATATACTCTTAAATTCTTTATAAAAAATTGTCAGAAAATCATTTTCAAAAATCGTATAAATGGTCTTCAGCCTAGTGACAGGTGGTAAGTCCACTAAAGGTAAGTGCACTTGCATTTTTTGGGATCAAGTTTTACCGCCTACATTATGCAGGAACTTGGCTAATAGGTCGGCCAGTTGTGATCCAATGTTAACAAAAAAAATCGTTAAAAAAATATACGAAAGTTGTTTTGTATATTGTTTTTGATTTTGTGGAATGATCTATACTTTTCTACTAGAAATATAAAGTTGTTAAAAGTGGCTGAATTCAAAAAAATTTTTTGTTAAATTGTTAAAAATCATAATAAGATAATCAATCTTTTTCATTCAGATTATATAAAAAAATGATGTGAGTGACAATAATTGGTAGAGAAATGAGACACATCATATAGTTCAAGGTACTCATAAATGGTTTTCACCACGTTTAAGAAATATAGTTCAAATTAGGGTTGAGCATAATACCGAAAATTCAAAATCTGATCCGAACCCGATCCGAAATATCCAAAACCAAGCCAAACCAAAACTTGTAAAATATCTGAACGGGTTTTAGATCACAAGAATACGGGTACCCGAATCCGATCGTGTAAAATCCGAAACCCGAACGGGTACCCGAAATATGTAATATATATTTAAAAATAATTATATATATATACATTTAATTACACAAATATAAAAAATTTTAACTATAAATCTATATATATTATTCATTTTAGAATCAAAATAACCAAAAGAACTTGAATATAAAATTTTTAAATTAAATTATGGTTTTTTAAAACTTTTTTTTTAGTTTTCTTGAAATTTTTTGTTTATATAATATTAATTAAAAATGCGGATACCCGAACCCGACCCGAAATCGAACTGAACTCGACCCAAAATAGAGTATTTTATAAGAACGGAACCCGTTCTGAACCCGAAATTAAATACCCAAATCCATCCCAAATCCGTAAAAATATCCGATCGAGTCTTATATGGGTAAACCCGAAATATCTGAAACCCGAAATACCTGACCCGATTGGATACGGGTACCCGAATGTCAGACCTAGTTCAAATGCAATCAATATTGATTCCACCCAAATTATAACGTGTGTGGGATTGGATAAGTTCTTTTTGCCCACTATGGTGAAAAAGTAATTACAAAGGAAGAATCATATGTTGAACTTCTAACGTTATAGGGAAGAAATCCATTTTATGATTCAAAAATGTAGAATCAAATGAATATAACAAAATTTGAACAAACATAAGATGAGGATCAGTAACCTGATCGACGACACGAGCAGATTGTTGGAGAATGATGATACAATACCTGCAAAAAACATAAAATATCAAGAATTTAAGTTGGAGAGGTGAAGAACAAGTCTTATAAACTTGAGAGATTTAGCCACCAAATTCTTTGTGAAGATGTTTCAATAGTGATATCTTTTAGAGTTTCTTCTGCCTTTATATATTTTTCACGGAAGGTAAAAGATGAGATGCTCAATGACTGAAATAATAGACACAAGAAAGAAGAAGATTATGTGAAGAATTAAAGAGAAGAAAACTCAATTTGAGTAACATGATACTCTCAGGTTTTAACCCTAAGCTATCTACAGCAAGTGCACAACAATGAAGTAGTAGTACTATAGGGATCGAATCCTCAAGGAACCAAGTATAGCACTTTTGATCATCAACTATATTTCTCAATCTATACTAGTCGAAATTCGAGAGACAAACAAGCAACTTCAAACGACGGGAAACTTAATAATAAAAGCATCATGCATAGGGTATTCATCGGAAAGTAGGAATCTAACTAGGAAAACTATTCAGAGTATTACTTAGGTTCAATTCTCGACTTGAACAGAGAGGTATAACGAGTCTACTCTCGCAGTACTCGAGACTCCACTCAAAAATTTAGAGGTCCTAACTATCGTTGGTTCCAAATCTCGAACATGTATTAAACAAGTATGTTCAATTATCCATAATCAACCTAAATATCAGCTATCGCGGTTAAGGATTGATTGCTCATCTAACCTAGTTCAGATTTCTAGCAAGCTTTTGGAGAGCTAACAACCTCAGTTCATATGTATATGTCCTAAGATCTAGGTGCAAAAAAAGGAAAATTAGGTATTTGTTTTGTAGCTCGTTGATCGATCGATTGATCGTGGACTTGTGTGATCAATCTCCAACACGTCAGGTCGATCGTGGAATCGAGCAATGTTCTGGCAAGAAGGCTTGATAGATCACTCAAGAGGTTGATCGGTCGATCATAGGCCTTTTCCGTGAAACTTCATGTAATGCTCCAAAACCATCCAAATGAGACTCCAATGCCAATGATCCAAGTTGCTACGTTTTCCACCTAAAAGTGACACAAAATACAGATAGAAACTCTAAAAGTAGGCATGTTAATGAGCTCAAAATTGGTAAAAATAGAGATATATCAATTCCCCCAGACTTAACCTCTTGCTTTTCCTCGAGCAAAGAAAGAAAAGACTAACGAGAAGATTCCCTTAAAAAACTCATTCGTCATCATACATTGCACAATACACTCCATATGAGCCAATCAATACTTACCTGTTAGTATCGAGACCACCTTGTACTTCCCCTAGAATTAGATTCTTGCCAATTAGACTCCACAATCAACATCAAAATACCCTAATGCACCATACCGACTTCCTAATCATCTAGGTGCTGTCTCATCAAGGTAGTATCGATCAATGAACACATGGACTCATCATCAGCCTATACCTGAACACAAGACTATCTTCTTATGGTTCCTTTCCTCTTATTCCATTCATTTTCAGTTGAATTTTCCCTACTTACCTAAGGTATCATTTTATTTTATTTATTAGCTGCTCAACCAATCTTTCCCTACTTACCTAGGGTATCATTTTTTTATTGGTTGTCAAACCAGATATCTCCCTACTTACCTAGGGTATCATTTTATTTTTCAACAGGTTGGTTCTTTAGCAACTCAAAGAATGAATGCAAAAGTGGCTTCATTGGACCAAATTTTTTTATCCTTAGCCAAATTTAGACATACTTTAACTTTGTTTTATAGTTACTTCATAATATAAACACTCGAATATCTAAGAGATTTGGAAACTATACTCACACATATAAGTCTTTCAGGACTGAAGAGAGGAATCAGATCCAATGCATACCAAACCCCTTGACAAGAAAATTAAGTCAGGTTAAAGTTGAAATCGGCATAGATTCTTCGAATACCTGAAAATCGATGTGTGTCATTGAGAAGATGCTTTGTCTTTAGGTTTTCCAATAGTCATTGATTCCCAACAAGTGCATATCAATGATCCTAAAAGCATAAGAGTGCAACAATTCTCAAAAATCATAGTTCCTTAGACAACAAGTTTCAAAAGCTCAAGAACATAACATAGAAAGAGTTAATGTCTGAAAATAAAAACTTAAAAGAAGACAAAACAAAGCAAATAGTGTTAGTTACAGCAAGTGTAATCTCCCCTAAACTTACTTCACACCATCCCCAGTGTGTAGACAAGCTAGAAGAGATCACGACTTACGCATAAAAGAAATAAAAAAATTGAAAATAACAAAGGTAAAAGGGTAAGAAAAACTGATCACTCAGGACTCTGCCTCTCTCGGTCTCCTGGTGCTTGCATACGTAGACGTGGAAGGTGCTGCTCGAGTGGCTGCTCCTTTGTATCCTCAAAATCAGCCTCTAATCGATGTCCAACAACATCTGATCTACGAGCATCAGCTCTAGTGCTACTCTCTGGCTGATCCACAACTGGTGCACTCATGCAAAATGCAAACATTATCCTCCTAAGTGCCTCCCAAAGGTATCTCCTCATCGAATGCTTCTTCTGCTCTATCTCATAATGCCAACGTTGATACTCCCTATCAGTGAAGTCATCAGAGAAAGGAGGAATATCATACTCTGCATTGTACTCTAGAATGATGTGCTCAAGGTTGCTGGGGCTACTCTTGCTCGATCACTGCAATCTTATGATGTGTAATGTGAGGCTCAAAGAGTACATTCTCCTTACAAGTGAGAGATCTGATCGCAGGTGCACGCAAGGAACAAAGATAAGGCTCGACATTCCTAGTGAAATAGCACCACTTTATCTGCTCGGTGATGTAGGTGAAGTTGGTCAGTATCCGATCATCAACATAAGCTATCCTCTCCACCTTTGCTATCTCACTAAGATCCAACTGCAAATACTCAAACATGGGGGTCAAACGACTACCTATCATCTCGTTGAGAGGCTAATCTGGAGTGCCTCTGAAACGATGTTCAGGAAGCAGCTTCGCAAACACGTATCCCCAGTTGATGTCACAAGGACTAACATCAGGAGCAGGTGCAGGACCGTACAAGTTAGGTATCGCAGGGTACAAAGCATGATGTAGTATCTCCAACTCTGGCTTAGTCACGGCAGGGTTGATTTCCTTGCATAGAATCATCAATCCCAACATCTTAGCAACAATATGAATCATAGGATGCCGAATGTATGTGAGCTTGGAATCCCTTCCCTGAAAAGCACCATGAGGTAAGACGTTCCAAAGAGCGTCAAGAGGAGTACTTTGGCGAGAAGGCAGTTGATTGTTGGTTTCCTCGTAGAACCCATAGATCGAGTAGATCTGTCGAATGGTCAAAGTGTAGCGAATACCATGGTACATAAACGTCAAGTAGGACGCATAAAGAGGAGCATGAGGGTCGTTTCTAGGTGGAGGTCACAAGAGGCTAAGAACTGCCTGACCGGCTCCGGGTACAGCGGCTGAGGCTTGGTCATAAAACCACCAAGGCCGAGTCTATCGAGCATCCCAGTCACATCATCGAGAATGCCAAGTCTGTCCAATGTTGTTGGACATAAGAACTTGGTCGGAACAAGCTGGTTAATCAACATCTGATCGTAGAACACGTAATAGAAACTCTACCATCTCAAATCTGCAGTCCTCTTCCTGTAGGCACTATCGTTCTTCAACAGGGAATGATTGGAACGATTGCCTAAGTTCTTCTCGAATGATTCCTTGTCTGGTCTAGGCCAAGGCAAACATGTGCGTTCAAATGCTCCGACATTTGAGGACTGGCTGGCCTCAATATTAGCCGATCGTTGACCTTATGAGAAGGTTGCTTGCCCTTGCGAGGCCTCACCATAATCTGCATATGTAAATCAAAACAAAGGAAAACCAAAAAAATTAATATCCTCTATTTTTTTTTGAAAAATCAAAAATATAGAATTCAAACAAAAATTATGTGAAATAAATTGCTAAACCAATCATGTAACATCTAAATCATCCAGCAATGTTTTAACTATTAACACAAATTCTTAATTTCAATCCAAAAAATCAAAAATTCTACAATTTTTTTCAACAACCTGACAATCGAGTTCTAGGCAATAATCTAACAATGTATTCAGTAAGAGGCTTTGGAATCATCATAGAATCATGACTTCATATTGGTTTAACACATTTGAACAACAATAAATCAAAATCCAAAATTCTCAAAAAGCCTCACCAATTTCGTCACTTTCAATAATCGAAAAATTTAAAAATTATACTTTTGCAAATCGAGTTAGATGTATGGATAATTAGAAAGAGGAGGAAATTTCGATCAGGTTAGGTTTTTAAATCAAAGAAAACGGTTGAGAATCGAAGAAGTTAGAGGAGATTGAAGATTTTCGCCAAAAATCGCCTAAAACAACCGCGAAGTAATATTTGTGAACAAAACCCATGTTTTCTGAGTTATAAAGACTTACCTGGCTTGCTGATTGATCGATCACGACCGTGTAGGTCGATCACTAGGTCGCACACACATTTTTGGTCCCTGATGATTGATCGGTCGCCCTTCTTCAGGTCGATCACAAGATCGAGCATTTCTCTCTTTGAATATTTGATCGATCGATCCTCTAGCTGAGGTGGATCAAAAGGTCGAGCGCATTATCCTTTCCTTTGATGATCGATCGATCACATATGTGAAGATTGATCATATGATCGAGTGCACAATTGGAAGCACTGCTGATCGATCGATCACTGAGACGATCGATCGATCAAAACCCTTTGGTCCGATTCTTCTCACCTAGAACAAACTAAAAAAAAACTGAAAATCAAACTAAAATAGAAAAACTATGAAAAGAAAAACTATCTATTAGTGGGTTGCCTCCCACTCAGTGCTTGTTTAAAGTCAATAGCTTGACTTGAATGACACCTAATTAGCTAAATTATCCTTGGGAGGAATAATCACTCCCTTGGTTTTCATCTCATCCTTGATGAACTCACTGAATTCTTCGTCCTTCCTGTGGAATTTAGCACCTGTTGTGTCTAGCAACACTACAATTCCATCAGATTGTAGTTCCTTCACCGTGTATGGTCCAGAAGATTCAAGACCAAACTTTCATGCAAAAACTTTTAGACACAAATTTTGGAGACAAGTTTCAAAGTATTCATCAGTTTGGTCAAAAGGATACTATCATCATCATACTTAGCCGACTCTTCTGCTTGCTCATGACAGATCTCATATTCTTCATCTGGCTCATACTGTGGTTCCTCATATTTCCTATTCGTGTTGATCAAGTTCACAACTTTAACCCTCTCTTCACAACACAACTCCTTATCACACCACATAGGTCCTTAGTCGATTTTTATAGGGTAGGAGACTCCTTTATCAACGTATTCAAGCACCAGTTTCTTGTTGAGAAAGTTAATCCTTGCCCCAACAGTATTCAGGAATAGTCGACCCAAAAGAATGGACACAGCTCTTCCCTTAGCCATCTCAACAATCGTAAAGTCTGTTGGAACCTTTCAATTTCCCACAATGAGTGTGAAATCGACTAACTTGCCTCTTGGACTCTTAGAAGTGGCATCAACAAATTAAATAGATGATGTATGCTCCTGCATAAACTCGATCCCAAGCTCTCTCATGGTCTCCAATGAGATCACATTGACACTTGCACCGGTTTTCACACAAAGCATCACCAAAAGTCAATTTGCCACAAGAACAAGGAATAGTAAATTCTCCTTGATCTTCTTTTTTCGTAAGCTCCTTGAGATAAGGTATAGGAGGTCGATACTTACTCTCACAGCTGCTCTCCTTACTCACATCGAGTTTCTTAGCCATCGAATGCACAACATTGCCCGATTCTCTAGGGTTCTTCTTAACTTTACTCGGTAAAGCTCCTTGTGGCCTCCTTATAGCTTCAACTGTCTACACAACTTGTGTGTCCAGCTTCTTTAAGTGTACTGAGACAGATTCAAACTTATTATTCAAATTTTTGTACATGTTGTCCACCTTAGTATTGAGATCCCTAGTAGACTTTTGCTGCTCAGGTGCAAAATATTGAATGAGAGCTTTAATCTCATCATTAGAAGTTCCAGATGAACTAGCTTGCTATGTCGCCTCTTGTGTGTAAGGCTTGTAAGGTTTACGCCAATCTCCAGCCCCTAAATTCAACCGTTGGTTGTTCCATCTCTGCCTTGAACTCTGCACAAACGATTTACCCTGAAACGGTGATCCCTGTGGCATTACTAAAGGTGGTATGACGATATCTTGTGGATTCTTGATGTTGGTGCTCCTGTATGAGAGATAGGTCTTGTTATGTCCCCTATTTTGCCAATTCACATAATCGACCTCTTTCTGATCTTCAGACATGTCAGACTCAACCTAAACCTGATCGACTTCCCTAGAGTCATCTAGCTGATGCACTCCTCGGTTATCTCCTCGACTAGCCTTGACGAGCATGTCGAGTTTCTCTGAGATCTCATCTATTCTCTGAGATCTAATCTATCCTCTGAATCTCCACACTATTGACCTTCTTACTTTGATCATATTGTGGACAATGGTTCCCTAAACTTGTAGCTAAGTTATCGATGAGAGTGAAGGCTTCATCCCTAGTGTTTGTCATGAAGTCTCCATTGCTAGCAGCATTCAAAGAGTTCTTATACTCCCAATCGATTCCTCCATATAAAGTGTTGAGCAGCTGCTCATCCGAATAACCATGATAGGGGCAATCTCGTTGGTACTCTTTGAACCTCTCCCAAGCCTCATTCAAAGATTCATCAGAACGTTGTTGAAACGCTGAAATCTTGCTTCTTAATGCTGTAGTGTTCGTCTTAGTATAGTACTGATCCAAGAAGGCAGCCCTAACTTCCTCCCACGTGGTTAATGAACCTGGAGGCAAAGATCGCAACCATCTAAATGCTTTGTCAGAATGTGAATGGTGAAAAAGCTTACATTTCACATAGTCTGTAGGGACTCCATTCGAGCTCGTGGTACTGCACATATCTTCAAAGTTCTCAATGTGATCCATCAGATTCTCTCCCGGGAGATCATTGAAGACATATTGCTTCACCAATCCAATCAATGGAGGCTTGATCTCATAGTCTTGCCTCTGGATAGGTGGAGGTCGAATAGCATACCTATTCAGATAGTATGTGTGAGGTGTATCCATGTGACCTATAACTCGGCGTTGAGGTTGTTCCTGTTGTCTCCTAAGCATAGCTAAATCTCTCTGCAACTGTTCAACCGTTTGCTGAACATCCTAGTTCCTCTGAATAGCAGGCTCATGATCCTGTGGAATCTGTTGGTTCTCTCAATTTATTGCTTGTGCTCTGCGATTTTCTCTTTCAATTCTAGCATGTTATTCGTTATCAAAACCAAGTAGATTCTCTGAACCTTGACTTCTTCTGTTCATAAACCTGAAACAAAAACAAAAACAAGACACAAAACAAAAATGTAAGTAAAAGAGTATAAGCTTGAAAGCAAATCTTAATCAAAATGCAACCAATTGGTTCCCCGACAACAGCGCCAAAAACTTGATACTCTCAGGTTTTAACCCTAAGCTACCTACTACAAGTGCACAACAATGAAGTAGTAGTACTATAGGGATTGAATCCTCAAGGAACCAAGTATTACACTTTTGATCATCAACTATATTTCTCAAGCTATACTAGTCAAAATTCAAGAGACAAACAAACAACTTTAAACGATGCAAAACTTAATAATAAAAGCACAAGGCATAGGGTATTCATCGGAAAGTAGGAATCTAACTAGGGAAACTATTCAGAGTATTACTAAGGTTTAATTCTTGACTTGAACAGAAAGGTATAACGAGTCTACTCTCGCAGTACTCGAGACTCCACTTGATAATTTAGAGGTCCTATCTATTGTTGGTTCTAAATCTCGAACACGCATTAAACAAGTAGGTTCAACTATCCATAATCAACCTAAACATCAGCTATCGCGGTTAATAATTGATTGCTCATCTAACCTAGTTCAGATTTCTAGCAAGCTTTTGGTGAGCTAACAACCTAAGTTCATAGATTAGTTGATTAGGCTATTCTAAGCATTAAGCACAAGATTAGATGGAGAATACTCTTATTAGATTCGATTCCATTTGTCCCTAATCATTTATTCCTAAATCCCTAAAAACCCTAAACCTGATTGGTAAACTACTTAGACATAATCAATATAGAAACAAAAGACATAATGAAAATAAACTTGAATTGCATAAAAATATGAAATAGAGGGATATAAATTCTTCTCAATGTTGAATTCTCTCTCTCTTTCTCGCTTACAAAATAGCTCAAAAGTTCTCTGTGAATAATGGTCGATGTCCCTAAAAAGAAATAGAATAGAAGTATTTATATGTCCTACGATCTAGCTGCAAAAAAGGAAAATTAGGTATTTGCTTTGTAGCTCGCTCATCAATCGATCAACTCCTTAATCGATCGATCGTAGACTTGTGTGATCGATCTCCAACACGTCAGGTTGATCGTGGGGTCAAGCAATGTTCTGGCAGGAAGGCTTGATCGATCGCTCAAGAGGTTGATTGGTCGCTCATAGACCTTTTCCGTAAAATTTCATGTAATGCTACAAAACCATCCAAATGAGACTCCAATGCCAATGATCCAAGTTCCTACATTTTTTACCTAAAAGTGACACAAAATACAGATAGAAACTCTAAAAGTAAGCATGTTAATGAGCTCAAAACTGGTAAAAATAGAGGTATATCATAACACGAAATCAATTTATCTGATAATGATGAATTTTGGCAATCTCACAATATAATTTCATGTTGAGAGGTCACAAAGTGTTTTACCAAAAACCTCTTGCAAGTCCATGTTAACGGTTTAATAAATTGATTTACTGTTATTTCTGGATTAGTATTTAACACAACCCAACAACTGGTCTGAGTGATTTATCTGAGATCCATGCCAAAATCCAAAACAATTTTTTGCTTATAAGATATTGTTGCAAAAAATATTTTTAATGTCATTATGAATTGGTACGGAGCATTAAAAGAAAAGTTTTTCTAACATACCAAAGCGATGAGCAAAAAAGAGGGCTCTAGGGTTTCCACTGTCAATGTGGGGGATACGTCTATGGCATATGTCGTCGAGATGATTCAACCGCCAGATCCGATGGATAAAAGGCTCTTGTGGGAGAAGCATGTTGCAGGTACGACTGCAGGTGGAGCACCGATTGCTAAGTTTTCGATTGAGGTCGGTTTCATCGATGAACACATGAAAATATATTTTCCTAAAAGGGCAGGGACATACCTAAGATCACGGTAGACAGAGAGATTATTGATGCTATGAATGGCCTTTGGAAGATTGTATGATCGTTAAGGTTGTGGGGAGAATTGTTCCAATTGCTTCGTTGAATAGAAAACTCTGTGAGCTATGGAAACCAAAGGGGTCAATGTACATTCTGGGTTTACCACAACAATTTTTCATGGTGAGATTCGATGATGAGAATGAGTATCTTGCAACTCTTTCTGGACGTCCATGGCATATGTTTGGGAGCTACCTTCTAGTTCAAGCTTAGACCTCTAATTTCAACCCTTTAGTTGACGATGTCATGACTACTCCAGTATAGAGTCGTCTCCTACAGATTCCGATCTATCTTTACCATAAGAAGATTCTTATGAACATTGCTAGTAGTTTGGGAAATCCTGTTGGGATTGATAATACTACACTACACTTCGAGAAAGCCCATTTTACTAGGGTTTGTGTGGAAGTTTATCTAAAGAAGCCTCTTATTGGAACAATGTTGATTAATGTCAAACGTTACTTCATAGAATATGAAGGCTTACCTAATATATATGCAAGGTGTGGAATTCATGGACACCCACTCTCGTCATGTCCTTCTGCTCCTAAGGATGTTCCAGCGCCAATCTCTAATGCAATGTCGTTACCTTCGGTGTCAAGCAATCCTACACTATGTGGTTCACAATTTAATTGGGCATCATCGCCATTGGTGGATGCAAATGCTTTACTTTAGCGCATAGGAATGAATGGAATCAAGCTAGTTTATAGGGAAAGAATGGAGTTTATGCTGCTAACTCGGGGAGTACTAATCCACGAGCTTTAGCGGATGTATCGAGTAGAGAGAATGTCATCTTATCGAATAGTTTTAGTAGATTGAAGACTGGTATTTTAGGTGCTTCTAGTGGATATGCCCCAACTATTGGTAATGGTAAAGAGAATGTTCATGCTGTTGTTAACCTGACTCAAAAGATGACGAGCAATAAAAGTGCTCCTAGAACAGTAGTTAAGCTCCCAGCTCTGAAAATTTTAGATCATAGTGGCTTGATTTTTACGAGCAATTCTAATTCAGAGAAGAAGTTGGCGAACAGTAAGAAGAAGGGTAGGAAAAATCCTTCAATACCCACCAAGGGTTTGATTTTTTGTGTGACTAAAGGAGAAGCGAATAGATACTGAGATCTCAAGGCATGTGGGTGGTGCATATAATTCGGATGGTAATGCCGTTTGTTCTACCTCAACATCGCTGGATACGCGTGCTACACAATCAGTTAATGTTCCTGTAACAGATAAATCGAGTACCAACCCTATGGTTATTGCTCTTACACCTACTACGGGATTGTCGAATATGGATTCCGAAAGTCTTGATCCTCCTCTAGTTAATACTTCTCAGAACCTTTCTTATGTTTTTTTGCCTAGTTCACCGCAATTGGGAGAGGTGGACTTAATGAAGGATTAACGTTGTTCCCCGGAAATTCTTATTCTTGATTGCTTTTTTATGATGTTGAACTGTATATTTTGAAATTATCGAGGACAAATAAACCTAATTTTAGGTGTTCGGTTTGTTATCATTTGAAAAAGTTTAATGTTGATTTACTTGCTTTGTTCGAGACCCACACAAGAAGTGATTGTGCCCGTGTCATTTGTCAAGGTCTTGATTTAGAGAATTCATTTCGAGTTGATGCCATTGGTCAGAGTAGAGGGCTTTGGCTATTATGGAGGTTGAGTATTGGTATAGTCACGGTGATAGAATCATCAAATCAGTTTATTCATGCAAAAGTCAATGCTGGTTTAGACGTGTTGAATGTTATAGTAGTTTACGATGCACCATCTACAAGTTATCAGAGTGGATTATGGGGTGAGTTGAAGAGAGTTATGAGTTCACTTGTGGATCCCATTCTTATAGGAGGTTACTTCAATACTATTCTCAGGACTGACAAACGATCGGGTGGCAATCGCAGCCTCTCATTGGACTCAATGGAGTTTAGTGAATGGATCAGCGAGACATCGTTGATTCATTTAGGGTTCCATGGGAGCCCATTTACGTGGAGACGGGGTAAAGTAGTGAGTACCTTTGTTGCTAAACGGTTCGATAAGGTCTTATGCTGTTCTAACACGCGGATTAAGTGACAAGAGGCTTCGGTTTGGCATCTTCCATTCTTCTCGTCTTACCATGTACCACTGTATGTACAACTTTGCCCTGAAGTTCCCTATGATCCACGTCATCGCCCTTTTCGCTTTGAGGGGGCATGGTTGTTGCATAAGAGTTTTTATGAGCTGTTAGCTGCCTCTTGGGATCATAATGTGAGTACTCCTGAGGCATTGCAGAAACTTCAACGTATATTAAAAGTATGGAATAAAGAAGTATTCAATCATATCTTGATAAAGAATGAGAGAGTAATGCATGAAATTTCACTTATCCAAACACGTCTAGATTCACCCAACAGATGTAGATTTAGAGCATAAGGATCAGTTATCTAAAGAGCTTGAGTTGTTCCATAGCAAGAAGAAACACTTTGGTTTCAGAAATCTAGAGAGTAGTAGATCACTTTGGGTGAACGTATCACTCGCTTCTTCTATACCTCTACTGTTATCCATCACCGGTGGAATCACATAGATGCTATCAAGAAGGAGGATGGTTCTTGGTTTACTGATTCTTCAAAGTTGGAGAATCTGGCCCTTTCCTTTTACTCTCGTCTATATGCCTTATATGATGTACCTGGTGTTGTGACTATGCTTCCTAACATGGGATTTTCGCGACTAAGTTTAGAGGATTCTCGTATACTTATGAAGCCCTTTTCTACAAGTGAAATCAAGATGTCCATTCAAAAGATGGGGAAATTTAAAGCTTCCGGTCCAGATGGGTTTAAGCCTGTCTTTTTTGTTGGACATTGTGGGAGAGTCTGTTTTATGATTGGTGCTAGATTTGTTTGCTTTAGGAAACTTACGAGGAGGGCTGAATGATGTGTTACTAGTGTTGAGGTGACAAAACCGGAGATGATATCACAGTTTCGACCAATAAGTTTTTGCAATATTCTATTTAAAGCTATTACAAAGACTATGGTAGGTCATCTAAAAGATTTTATGCCACAACTTGTGGGTCCAGCTCAATCTAGTTTTATTCTTGGGAGGTTGGAGTTAGATAATATTCTGCTTGTCCAGGAAATTGTACACTCGATGAAGAAGAAAAATGGTCGTAAAGGCTGGATGTTATTGAAGTTAGATCTTGAGAAGGCTGGATGATACTCTTCATGCATCAAATTTTAGTGACATGTGGGTCCATTAGATTATGTCTTGTGTGGCTGGTCCAACGATGAGCTTCATATGGAATGGTGAGAAAACGTCAGGTTTTAAACCATGTCATGGTCTTTGTCAGGGTGACCCTCTATCCTCTTACTTATTCGTGTTATGCATGGAATGACTGTGGCATTTGATAGACCACTCTATCTCAGATAAGTCCTAACCTGTCACACTTTTGTGTGGGGGTCCTGCATTGTCGCATGTCTGTTTTGTCGATGATTTTGTAATGGCATTGTCCAGAAAGTGAGCTTAGCTAAATCTAAGATATTCTTCTCGTCTAATGTGAATCGGGGGCTGTCCGATTTGATTAGTCGAGAAAGTGGTATTAAGGCCAGTAAGGAATTAAGTAAGTACCTTGGAGATGACTATCTTGCAAAATTCTATTAATAAAGACACATTTGGTGAAATTCTAGAACGGGTTTCTTCAAAACTTTCTTGATGGAAGAGTAAATGTCTGAGTTTTGCGAGTCGTGTTAATCTCACTCAGGCTGTAGTTTCATTAATTCCAGTACATGTTATAAGTGCAATATCCTTGCCTCACTCGATATTGCATTCTATGGATAAGATCTCACGTAACTTTATTTGGGGAGGCAATTTGGAGCAGCATCGAGCTTACTTAATCTCGTGGAGAACTATATGCCAACTTTGTCGTGAGGGTGGACCTGGTATTCAAAAGGCTAAAGAATCAAACAGAGCATTACTAGCTAAGCTTGGATGGAAATTGCTTAACGATGCTACAAGTCTTTGGGCCACGACCTTGCGAGCTAAGTATAAGGTGCGCGAGTTACCAGATACTTCATGGTTAGTCTCTAGAAGTGATGTTTCTTCCACTTGGAGAAGTTTGGTTCGAGAAATTAATGCAACAGTTTTACCATTCACAAGTTGGGTTGTGGGTGATGGTAAAAAAGTCTGCTTCTGGAAGGATAATTGGTTATGCAAATGGCCGTTATAAGACATTGTGTTATCTCTGATTCCCAAGCCCCTTTTGGACTTAAGAGTTGCATAATTTTTGGAAGATAGGTGAGGGTTGGGCTTTTAATCATCTTGTGAATCTTCTCCCTACAGTGAAAATTCTGAAACTTAGAATCGTGGTGGTTGATTTCTTTTCGAGACGTTCGGATCAATTAAGTTGAAGTGGGAATGCGAAGGTTATGTATACTGTCCGCTTTGCTTATACATCTCTAACCTTTGAGCTTATTCCATCGCATAAAATGTCTTCTTTTTATGCGAGACTTTGTAAAGTAAAAGCTCATGAGCACACCTTGTATTTTGTTTGGTTAGTTTCACATAAGGCCATTATGACCAATTCTGAGAGGTTTCGAAGACATTTAAGCCAATCGAATGTCTGTTTAGTCTATCAGAGTGACGTTGAATCTATTTCTCATGTTTTAAGGGACTGTCCATTCGTTGTTAGAATTTGGGATAACATCTTACCAGCTCGAAAACGTTAATTAATTTTTGATCAATCGATTTTGGCTTGGCTTTTTGATAATTTGGGAGACAATTCGTAGTTCTCGGAAGCCCCTGGGCTACTCTAATTGCCATGACGATTTGGTGGGCTTGAAAATGGCAATGTGGCTATGTGTTTGGAACTACGGGTGGATGCAGAGATCAAGTGAGCTTTGTTCGTGACCTGAGTAAAAAAGGTGTATATGCCTCATCTTAAGCTACAACCACAATGTGATGCTTCTCTTACAGTGGATCGTGTTGTGAGATGGACGAAACTAACGTCAGGTTGGCTGAAAGTCAATACGGATGAAACTATTAGAAGAGACTCGCATACGAGTACTGCGGGTGGTGTTATTCGGGATGATAATGGCGATTGGTGTGGTGGATTTGCGGTAAATTTGGGTAGGTGCTCGGTCCCTCTTGTAGAGTTATGGGGAGCCTATTATGATTTATATATTGCTTGGGAACGCGGAGCTAGACGAGTTGAGTTGGAGATTGATTGGTCTTTAGTGGTAGATTTTTTATAGATAGGGATTAATGATTCTCATCCCTAGTTCTTCTTAGTATACTTGTGTTATAGTTTCATTTCTAAGGACTGGATCATTTGAATTGCTCATATGTTTAGGAAAGTTAATCGTCTTGCGGATGAATTAGCGGATCATGTTTTTTCTTTGCCTTTAGACTTTTATTTTTGTTGACTGGCTACTTGTAAAGGTGTTGTCTTTGTTATTAGAAGTTTCTAAAGGGACTGCAACCATTCGTAGAAATCGAATCTAATTTATATTATTAATAAATTGGTAGGTTTTTTACTTCCTCTTGTGATAAAAAAATGAATTGTGTTATAGATACCTAGGTATAATAATTACCTATATAAAAATATCTACAATATTATATTATTTTTACTTCATTGTTATCTCCCCCAATCCTATATATATATGAGTTACCATATCATGTATGATCACAACTTTATGCAAGAAAAGAATAGAATAATAAAGATACATTTATCTCTCATCTCTCATCCCTCATTTCTCATCCTCTTTTACGATTTCATATATATATATATATATATAATAAGCTTTTAAACACACATAACATAGTATTATACAATATTTATATATATATATATATATTTTATAACACGTTATTAGCACGATTAGCCCCGTACCAGAAATAGGTAAAATTTAAATTTTGTTAATTTTATCTTTATACTTTTGTTATACTAAGTAATTGGCACCCATTTATATATACTACATATTTCAATTCAACTTTTATGCTGTTATAATGCCGATATACCGTGTGGGTGACTTGTTCCCTATATATTTTAAATTTAGTGTCCAACAGACACTTAAAAATTGTTCCAGAAGAACAATAATAAATTAAATGTCCTGAAAACGCTTAAAATTTGTTCCAGAAGAACAATAATAAATTAAAATGTCCAGAAGACATTTAGAAAACATTCCNGAAGACATTTAGAAAACGTTCCGGAAGAACGATTAAAATTAAAATGTCCTGAAGACATATAATAAAATTTGTTCCAGAAGAACAAATCAAAATAAATTTGTTCAGTAGAAGAATAAAAAACAAAAAATAAATTTGTAATGTTGACAAATAAATAAAAATAAATTTATCCTGCAGATAAATATATAAAATTAAATTTGTCAAGAAAATAAATAATATAATTCATTGTTATTGTACTATATTTAAATGTGTGTTTATATTATGAATATTATATTATTAATAACTTTGATAATTTTGTTTATATAATTTTTCTAACGGTTATGAAAAAAAAATAAAAAAAAAATAAAAAAAATTTCTAACGGGTATAATTACTGTTCATAACGGTAATATATCAATCTATAAATACATTCATCTTTAACCCATTTTCATCACTCAATTTTTTTTACATCCTTTCAAATTTTTCTCTCTAAAAATCGATTTATTTATTTTACAAAATGTGTTGGGTCCTAATATTTTGTTTCGGTATTTTACTTTCCGCTTTTTCTGGATTTTTCATCTGCGAATACACCGCTGCAGAATTTTGGATAAATTTTTGGTTAATTATTTTTACTTTGTACATTTTTGTAATCACATGCTTATTTGAATTTTATGTATTTAATCGTTAGTATGTTGTTATGTTATATTGAATTTTATGTTGAATAATAAAATTTATTATTAAATTTATCATGCAGTAATCAT
>OVBA01000036.1:0-131915 GCA_900406435.1 Lepidium aucheri | reverse complement strand
CACCACATGTAGAAAGCTGGATATTGGCAGCCACAAGAATCTTGTCTTCCTAATCCAATACGATTTCTTTCAATAAGAAAACTATTTTTGGTTTGTTTTGTTCTCAATGGCCAGATCCGAGTGCCAAACCACTTTGTATCGTTTTCAGAGGTATTGCCTGTCCACTCAGGTACTTCAGCTTGAAACTCTTACCCAACTAGAGCACATGGTCTATCCTCCTCATCTGAATTATTTGAATCCGAGCCATTCCTAGAAGATGTCTTTTCCTTCCCAGCTTGCTTGTCATTAAACTGACTACCACTGTAAATCAACCTTTCTCTTAGATTGTAGCAAGGTCCAGCACTATCATCATACATCGATGGGTGCATCTTCTGGATTTTTTTGAGATAGAGTCAAAATATAACAAGTTAAAAATAATTTTGTTGTATAAATAAAAAAAAATAACAAAATCTATTTACAGTTGACCACTTTGACTTCAAGAATGCAGATGTAAAGGGAAGCTTTAGACAGACAAAGAAACAGTGGCAAAAACTGTAATAAAACTCAAAAGCAGTTGTCCTTTTTGTAATAAAATTGAACCCATTTATGTTTTTCTTCAGACAAAAACACAAACCAAATTTTCTCTTCTCTTTCTTTCATCGCTTTTTCTCCTCTCATCGGGATTATAATCTCAGGTAAAATCTCTGATCAAAACTGTTTTGATTAGATCTTCGAATCGCTTAGCTCAAACCTTAGTTCATCTCCAAGTCGCTGATTATGATGAACAGAGATTCTTCTTTTTTCGTTTCTGAATCCGTTTATATTCTTAATGATCTGCTCATTTTTCTTCATGAATTTTGCATAAATTCAATTGAAAATCTCTATGTTAATCTTAATTTTCCACTGTTTGATTGATTTATGATTCATGTGCTTGAAATCTTTGTTAGGTTTGCTTCAAATCCATCCAAAATTGAAGATTACTAAGGTATCCTCAAAACTACTCAATATGCTAATTCTTTTTTTTTTTTTTTACTTGTGTGTTTTTGAGAAATTAATAAGATTTTAGAGCTCTATTATTGTGATTTGTCAAGTGTGGATTATAATAGAGACATAAAAGAAACAACTCATATAGCTGTCTTTGCTTTTTTAAATATCATTATAATGTGTTTGCTTTCTGGTTTAAAAGTTTATGTGGTGGCTCCACTGTATTCTCAGCCATTACTTGTTCATTTCTTACTTAAGAATCAAATAGTTTTGTTTAGAGTATTAGTACCACAATTAACAATTTATTAAGAGCTAAATTTTCATATAGAGTAGTAGTACCAAGGAAGTGCATTGGCAAAGTGGTTGAAATACAAATAGTTGCATTTTCCCGCGTAATAGGTTTAAGTTATGGATCGGTTCTTGTTAATGCAATTATTATTGACGAAGAAAGTAGTATTACTTTAATTAATAGAACTTGATGAGTTCATTAGTCTTGCTAATTATTAACTAAACTAATGTTCCATGTTCTAAAAATGTCAATGCCAAGAAAACTCTTTATTTAATGTTGACACTTTATTTTGCAATATATATGTATAAGTTTGCTGGCAAAAACTATTATTAGAAAAATCATTAGCAATTTTGAGTATTTAATTCTGCAATGAATAGTAAATATAGGATGATATGAATTGCTCTAGTGATGTGGTAGATTTGAGATTGCATGTATCATGATGTGTGGGAGATTATGTTTAGGATTTTTGAGGATTTGTTTCTTGTTTAGTTTCTGATTTTCTTACAAATCTCACCTTTATGGAATAAAATATATTACTTACATTTTGATATTTATTTGTCTGGTCATGTCAGGCTCCAATTCATTGAAAGTAAGCCCCAATTTAGTATTAGTTTTACTAATTTGAGTTTGATATTTAACTAACTATGAAAATGATGGTATGTTATTCAATTACATATTGCCAATTGTTTTGAACAAGTTAAGAGTTTCTTCTCACATGTTGTCTGTGTCAGATTGTGCCAAGTAAACATCGTGCTTCATGGAGTTCCAGATGTCTCAAAGATGACTTTTCAGTACCAGATCTCGAACTTTTAAAGTCCTGTGTTGTTTTTGGTTTATGAACCAGAAGAAGAAATGAGAAAGCATAGTATTCGAGACTCCTTGAAATCTTTCTTTGAGCCTCATCTTCATCTTGATAATGTTGAATCTCTCAAAGGAACAAAAACTGGTAAGTTTTCTCTTTACTTGTTTGCTTTGCTTTTGATTTTGTCCTGGTTTTGGTCTTTTGTTTGAAATGAAGATATCAACAATGCAGAGATTGATGGAAAAGTGAAGAAAATTTTGGAAATTGTTGAGAGTGGAGATATTGAGGAAGATAAATCCAAAGGAGAAGTGGTTGCGGAGTTAGTGAAGGAATTTTACAAAGAGTATGAGTCTTTGTATCGCCAATATGATGATCTTACGGGTGAGATCAGGGAAAAAGTTCATGGGAAGGGAGATAATGAGAGCTCTTCTTCGTCGAGCTCAGACTCGGATTCGGATAAGAAGAGCAAGAGAAACGGACGAGTTGTGAATGACATGGAGTCGGTAAAGAAACAGATTGAAGCTGCAAATCTTGAGATTGAGGATCTGAAAAGGAAGTTAGCAGCAACTGTTGAAGAAAAAGAAGCTGTAGAGTTAGAGAACATAGAAAGTTCGAGAAAGATGAAGGAATCAGAAGAGGTTTTTGGGAATCTGAGACTTGAAACTGAGAAGCTAACAAGTGAGAACAAAGAACTAAATCAGAAACTGGAAGTTGCTGGTGAGACAGAATCAGATTTGAATCAGAAGCTGGATAATATGAAGAAAGAAAGAGATGGATTGGATGCAGAGCTTGAGAAAAAGTCTCAGGAAGTTTCTGAGTATGT
Organism: Lepidium aucheri; assembly: GCA_900406435.1. Classification (NCBI taxonomy): domain Eukaryota; kingdom Viridiplantae; phylum Streptophyta; class Magnoliopsida; order Brassicales; family Brassicaceae; genus Lepidium; species Lepidium aucheri. The sequence goes on along the minus strand of OVBA01000036.1, from coordinate 129,038 downwards.
GAATCTGATTACGAATCTAAGAGATGAGATAGCGAACAAGGTGAAAGATCATGAGAATACAGTGGAAGAAAACAACCGTCTACAGGCGCAAAAGAATGAAACGGAAGCAGAACTCGAGAGAGAAAAGCAAGAGAAACCAGCGTTACTGAATCAGATAAACGATGTGCAGAAAGCGTTGTTAGAGCAAGAAGCTGCGTACAATACACTGAGCCAAGAACACAAACAGATCAACTCTTTGTTCGAAGAACGAGAAGCAACAATCCAGAAGCTTACAGATGATTACAAACAAGCCCGAGAGATGTTGGAAGAGTACATGTCGAAGATGGAGGAGACAGAGAGGAGAATGCAAGAGACTGATAAAGATGTTACATCGAGAGACTCCGCAATTTTAGATCTTGAAGAGACGATAGAGAGGTTACGTAGTGAAGTCGAAATGAAAGCAGAGGAAATAGAGAGTTTGGTTGAGAAGATGAGTAACATTGAAGTTAAACTCCGTTTGTCTAACCAGAAACTGAGAGTAACCGAACAAGTGTTAGTGGAGAAAGAACAAGAGCTGAAGAGAATAGAAGCTAAGCATTTAGAGGAACAAGCACTGCTCGAGGAGAAGATCGCAATGACTCACCAAGCATATCAAGGTATAATGAAAGATCTATCAGAGAGAGTGAAATCGACGATACTAAAGCAGTTCCAATCCCTGACTGAAGAACTTAAGGAGAAGCACATAAGCTATGAGGAAACAGTGGTTGAAGCGACGAAGATGCTTGTGACGGCAAAGAAATGTGTGATAGAGATGAAGAAGGAGAAGGACGAGATGGAGAAGGAGAAGGAAGAAATGGAGAAGGAGCTTGAAGGTAAAGTAAGAGAAGAGGAGAAAGAGAAGGAGAAGCTGAAGGAGACATTGTTGGGATTAGGAGAAGAGAAGAGAGAAGCGATAAGACAGTTATGTGTATGGATCGAACATCATAGAGACCGTTGTAAGTATCTTGAAGAGGTTTTGTCTAAAATGGTTGTGGCAAGAGGTCAAAGACGGTCACAAGGAGCTTAAAGTGACTCGTTCTCTTCTCAACTCTTAAATTAGAGACTAGTTGTGTCTATTACTCAAATTATTTTTTATTTTCTGTTTTTATTTTCTGATTGGTATTTTGTTATTTTAACAATTTGTTTGTGATTTTGAATTTTTTGAGTTTGTTACTCAAATTATTTTTATTCTTATTGGTGTTTTTGATTTTTTTAGTATGGGTTTGTGATTGTTTGCATGTATCACCAAATGAATGTTTGTGATGGTCAAAAAGGAAAGTTCATGATAATTTGACTAATTTAATAAAGTCATAGTCAATTTTTGCATCTTTTTAAGAAACGTGAAGATTATAACCAATCAAGAAGTTATTGAGATCATTTTTCATGCAATAAACCAATCAAAGATAACATATTTTTCCTTTGTCCATGTCGGAATACATGGTTCTGATGGGTTTGTCTACCGCTACATATGTCCAGACAACGCCCATAAACATGGATTTTTGTTCATCATCAAGGTTTTTACGAATAAAAATAATGATGACAAAGGAATAGATGTAAATAGACAGTATTGAATATGGAGAGGCAGAAAGACAGACTATGTACATGTCTTTAATCCATAATAGACAGGAAGAAGTAAAAGAATGTTTTTGTCCAATGTTTCGAACAAACATATGGAAAAGACGATGTTTGTCCATGTACATATGAAATAGACAATTTTGGATATAGATAAACAGATAGTCAAAATATGTCCATGTCCTTAACCAATTATAGAAAAGGACAGAAGGAAATAAAACAATATCATTGTCCAGTGAACCGAACAAACATATGAGAAAGGCTATTTGACCAACCGTAATTGATCATCAATAACATATTTGACAATCAAGTTAATGCATGACAAAGGAAATGGATTTGAAAAGGCAATCATTGATATGGTGGGAGAGATAAAACATGTATGTACATGTCCATACGTAATAATAGACATGGACATGCAGGACAGAGTAGTTTGCTCGCGTCCATTGTACCAAAAATACATATGTAAATGATGAACTTTATCCATGTCCACATAGATTGGAATAATGCGTTTAAATATGGGCAGAAAAACAAAATCTCCTTGTCCATAAGCGAAGAATGAGATTTAAAAACGTGAAACTTGGCGTTGAAATATAGATTGTTTATGAGTATTTACGAAAAAAAATATATGAGAAAGAAAGCAGATAGCAAAATTGGGCAGGAGAAAAAGACATGGCAGGAGAAAAGGGCAGGGAGAGGTGGGTCATTTATCATGAGAGAGAAAAAAGAAATTGTGTATGTGAGAGGAGAAGAAATTTAGGTGGTTATTTGTGGGATTTGAAAGAGTGAGTGGGTAGAGAGTATAATTATTTCTTATTTCTATATTTAGTTTATGCAAACCACAATATAAGTGGTAAATAATTTTATTTCATCTATTTTTTAATTTTGCTAGTAATTCAGGTAAAGTGTAAATATATTACTTTAATAGATGATGCTTAATTTATGTTCAAACAAAATATTTTGAATGGAAAAATATTTAAGATAATCTTTCGGAAAAAAAGTATTTTCATCCAAAAAGACATGAAATATTATTTTTAAAAGGTTATAACCCACAAATTTGCATGAAAATGAGTTATTCAGTAAAAACATGCAAAATCTATAATCTTTTACAAGTAATCAAAAATGATTTAGAAGACTATAACTCACAAATTTGAAGAAAAATAAGTTATTTTTTAAAAATATGTAAAATCTATTAAATCATAAAAATATAAAAAATGAAATGAAATATTATTTTTAGATGGTTATAACCCACAAATTTGTAAGAAAATGAGTTATTTAGTAAAAACATCTAAAATCTATAATCTCCTACAAGTTATCAAAAATGATGTGAAACGTTATTTTTAGAAGGCTATAACTCACAAATTGGTAGATAATGAGTCATTTTTCCAAAACATGTGAAATCTATAAAATCATAAAAATATCAAAAATGACATAAAATATTGTTTTTAGATGGTTATAACCCACGAATTTGCAAGAAAATGAGTTATTTAATAAAAATATGCAAAATTTATAATCTCCAACAAGTTATCAAAAATTAAGTGAAATAATATTTTTAGAAGGCTATAACTCACTGATTTGTAGAAAAATGAGTTACTTTTCCAGAATATGTAAAATTTATAAAATCATAAATATATCAAAAATGACATGAAATATTGTTTTTACAAGGTTATAATCCACGAATTTGCAAGAAAATGAGTGATTTATAAAAACATGCAAAATGTATAATTTCTTACACGCAATCAAAATAATGTTAAATGTTATTTTTACAAGGACATAACTCACAAATTTGTAGAAAAATGTGTTACTTTTTTTAAAACATGTGAAATCTATAAAATCATACAAATATCAAAAATTACATGAAATATTATTTTGAGAAGGTTATAACCTACGAATTTGTAAGAAAATGAGTTATATATTAAAAACATGTAAAATCTATAATCTCGTACAAGTAATCAAAAATAATGCAAAATTTTATTTTTAGAAGGTTATAACTAACAAATTTGAAGAAAAATGAGTTATTTTTACCGAACATATAAAATCTATAAAGTTATAAAAATATCAAATGAAATGAAATATTATTTTTAAATGGTTATAACCCACAAATTTGCAAGAAAATAAGTTATTTAGTAAAAATATCTAAATCTATAATCTCCTACAAGTAATTAAAAATGACATGAAATATTATTTTTAGAAGGATATAACCCATGAATTTGCAAGAAAATGAGTTAATTAGTAAAAACAAGCAAAATCGATAATCATCTCCTACAAGTAATCAAAAATGATGTGAAATGTGATTCTTAGAAGGCTATAACTCATAAATTTGTAGAAAAATGAGTTATTTTTCCAAAACATGTAAAATCATAAAAATCATAAAAATTTCAAAAATGACATGAGATATTATTTTTAGAAGGTTATAACCCATGAATTTGCAAAAAAATGAGTTATTTAGTTACAACATGCAAAATCTATAATCTCTTACAAGTAATCAAAACTGATGTGAAATGTTATTTTTCGAAGGTTATAGCTCACAAATTTGTAGAAAATGAACTATTTTTCTAAAACATGTGAAATCTATAAAATCATAAAAATATCAGAAATGACATGAAATATTATTTTTAGAAGGCTATAACCCACGAATTAGTAGAAAAATGAACTATTTTTTCAAAACATGTGAAATCTATAAAATCATAAAAATATCAAAAATGACATGAAATATTCTTTTTAGAAGGTTATAACCCACAAATTTACAATAAAATGAGTTATTTAGTAAAAACATGCAAAATCTATAATATTTTACATGTAATCAAACATGATGTGAGATGTTGCTTTTTAGAAGGCTATAACTCATAAATTTAGAGAAAATGATTTATTTTCCTAAAATATGTGAAATTTATTAAATCATAAAAATATCAAAAATGACATACACTATTATTTTTAGATGGTTATGACCCACGAATTTGCAATAAAATGAGTTATGTAGTAAAAATATGCAAAATCTATAATCTCTTACATGTAATCAAACATGATGTGAGATGTTATTTTTTAGAAAAATGAGTTATTTTTCCAAAACATGTGAAATCTATAAAACCATAAAAATATCAAAAATGACATAAACTATTATTTATTGACGGTTATAACCCACGAATTTGTAATAAAATGAGTTATTTAGTAAAAACATGCAAAATCTATAATCTCTTACAAGTAATCCAAAATGATGTGAAATGTTATTTTTAGAAGGCTATAACTCACAAATTTGTAGAAAATGAGTTATTTTTAGAAGGTTATAACCCACGAATTTGCAAGAAAATGAGTTATTTAGTAATAACATGCAAAACCTATAATCTTCTACAAGTAATCAAAATGATGTGAAATTTTATTTTTAGAAGGCTATAACTCATAAATTTGTAGAAAATAAGTTCTTTTTTCAAAACATGTGAAATCTAGAAAATCATAACAATGCCAAAGATGACATGAAATATTATTTTTAGAAGGTTATAACCCACGAATTTGCAAGAAAATGAGTTATTTAGTAAAAACAAGCAAAATCTATAATCTCCTACAAGTAATCAAAAATGATGTTAAATGTTATTCTTAGAAGGTTATAACTCACAAATTTGTAGAAAAATGAGTTATTTTTCCAAAACATGTGAAATCAATAAAATCATAAAAATATCAAAACTCACATCAAATATTATTTTTAGAAGGTTATAACCCACATATTTGCAAGAAAATAAGTTATTCAGTAAAAACATGCAAAATCTATCATCTCCTACATGTAATCAAAAATGATGTGAAATGTTATTTTTACAAGGATATAACTCACAAATTTGTAGAAAATGTGTTATTTTTCTAAAACATGTGAAATCTATAAAATCATAAAAATACAAAAAATTACATGAAATATTATTTTTAAAAGGATATATAACCCACGAATTTGAAAGAAAATGAGTTATTTAGTAAAAACATGCAAAATTTATAATCTCCTTCAAGTAATCAAAAATGATATGAAATGTTATTTTTAGAAGACTATAACTCACTAATTTGTACAAAATTAGTTATTTTTCAAAAATATGTAAAATCTATAAAATCACAAAAAAATCAAAACGGACATAAAATATTATTTTTAGAAAGTTATAACCCACGAATTTGCAAGAAAATGTGTTATTTAGTAAAAACATGCAAAATCTATAATCTCCTACAAGTAATCAAAAATGATGTGAAATATTATTTTAAGAAGGCTATAACTCACAAATTTGTAGAAAAATCAGTTATTTTTCCAAAACATGTGAGATCTATAAAATCATAAAAATTTTAAAAAAGACATAAAATATTTTTTTAGAAGGTTATAACCTACGAAACTTGAAAGAGTATGAGTTATTTAGTAAAAACATGCAAAATCTATAATCTCCCACAAGTAATCAAAAATATTGTGAAATATTATTTTTAGAAGTCTATAACTCACAAATTTATCAAAAAATGAGTTATTTTTCCAAAACATGTGAAATCTATAAAATCATAAAAATATAGAAAATAACATTAAATATTGTATTTAGAAGGTTATAACCCACGAATTTTGAAAGAAAATGAGTTATTTTGTAAAAGCATACAAAATTTATAATCTCCTACAAGTAATCATAAATGATGTGAATATCATTTTCAGAAGGCTATAACTCACAAATTTATAGAAAAATGTGTTATTTTTCCATAACATGTGAAATCTATAAAATCATAAATATATAAGAAATGACATGAAATAATATTTTTAGAAGGTTATAACCCACAAATTTTGGAAGAAAATGAGTTATTTAGTAAAAGCATGCAAAGTCTATAATCTCCTACAAGTAATCAAAAACGATATGAAATGTTATTTTTAGAAGGCTATAACTCACAAATTTGTATAAAAATGTGTTATTTTTCCAAAACATGTGAAATCTATAAAATTATAAAATTTGAAAAATAACATACAATATTATTTTTAGAAGGTTATAACCAACAAATTTGCAATAAAATAAAATATTTAAAAAAAATATGCAAAATTTATAATCTCTTGCAAGTAATCAAAAATGATGTGAAATGCGATTCTTATAAGGCTATAACTCATAAATTTGTAGAAAAATGAGTTATTTTTCAAAAATATGTGAAATCTATAAAACCACAAAAAATCAAAACAAACATGAAATATTATTTTTAGAAGGTTATAACTCACAAGTTTTTAGAAAAATGGGTTACTTTTCCAAAAAAGTGAAATCTGTAAAATTATAAAAATATTAAAAATGACATGAAATATTATTTTTAGAATGTTATAACCCACGAATTTTGAAAGAAAATGGGTTATTTAGTACAAACATGCAAAATCTATAATCTCCTACAAGTAATCAAAAATGATGTGGAATGTTATTTGTAGAAGGCTATAACTCGAAAATTTACAGAAAAATGTGTTATTTTTCCAAAACATGTGAAATCTAAAAAATCATAAAAAATATAAAAAATGACATGAAATATTATTATTAGAATGTTATAACCCACGAATTTTGAAAGAAAATGAGTTATTTAGTAAAAACATGCAAAATCTATAATCTCCTACAAGTAATCAAAAATGATGTGAAATGTTATTTTTAGAAGGCTATAACTCACAAATTTGTAGAAAATGAGTTATTTTTCCAAAACATGTGAAATCTATATAATCATAAATATATAAAAAACGACATGAAATATTATTTTTAGAAAGTTATAACCCACGAATTTTGCGAGAAAATGAGTTATTTACTAAAAACATGAAAATCTATAATCTCCTACAAGTAATTAAAAACAATGTGAAATGTTATTTTTAGTAGATTATAACTCACAAATTTGTAGAAAAATGTGTTATTTTAGCAAAACATGTGAAATCTAAAATCATAAATATATAAAAAATGACATAAAATATTATTATTAAAAGGTTATAACCCACGAATTTGGAAGAAAATGAGTTAATTAGTAAAAACATGCAAAATCTATAATCTCTTACAAGTAATCAAAATGATGCTAAATGTTATTTTTAGATGGCAATAACTCATCAATTTGTAGAAAAATGAGTTATTTTTCCAAAAAATGTAAAATCAAAAAAATCTTAAAAATTTGAAAAATGATATGAAATATTGTTTTTAGAAGGTTATAACCCACGAATTTGCAAAAAAATGAGTTATTTAGTTATAACATGCAAAATCTAAAATCTCTTACAAGTAATCAAAATGATGTGAACTGTTATTTTTAGAAGGTTATACCTCACAAATTTGTAGAAAAATGAACTATTTTTTCACAACATGTGAAATCTATAAAATCATAAAAATATCACAAATGACATGAAATATTATTTTTTAAAGGTTATGAACCACGAGTTTGCAAGAAAATGAGTTCTTTAGTAAAAACATGCAAAATCTATAATCTCTTACAAGTAATCAAAAATGATTTGAAATGTTTTTTTTGAAGGTTATAGCTCACAAATTTGTAGAAAAATGAACTATTTTTCTAAAATATTTGAAATCTATAAAATTATATAAATATTAGAAATGACATGAAATATTATTTTTAGAAGGTTATAACCCATAAATTTGCAAAAAAATAAGTTATTTAGTTACAACATGCAAAATCTATAATCTCTTACAAGTAATCAAAATGATGTGAAATGTTATTTTTAGAAGGCTATAACTCAGGAATTTGTACAAAAATGTGTAATATTTCCAAAACATGTGAAATCTATAAAATCATAAAAAAATGACATGAAATATTATTTTTAGAAGGTTATAACCCACGAATTTTGAAAGAAAATGAGTTATTTAGTAAAAATATGCAAAATCTATAATCTCCTACAAGTAATCAAAAATGATGTGAAATGTTATTTTTAGAAGGCTTTAACTCACAAATTTTTAGAAAATGTGTGTTATTTTTCTAAAACATGTGAAATCTATAAAATCATAAAAATATAAAAAATTACATGAAATATTATTTTTAAAAGGATATATAACCCACGATTATTAAATCCTTTTATATATATTTAATAAAAATATATCAGTTATTGGTTAGGTTCGAGTTCGGGTTTTTGTTCAATTTTTCAAGTACATATTTTTCAGATTTAGGCACATTCTACTATTTTGTCTGGTTCAATTTATCTAATTTGGTATCTTGTTTATTTTGATTTTAGACTTATTCAGATACTTTTATTTCTTGGATAGAGTTTAATTCGATAAAGATCGAGTTCGAGTTTGGGTTATTTATATATATAAAAAAATAAAGATATATGTTTTAGTTTTAGTTCTGGCTTGGGTTCTATTTTTTAATTGATTTAGAACTTATTGGGGGTATTTTGTTGGGTTTGGTTCTGTTTCACTTTTTCTAATTCGGGTTGATTTTGGTTTAGATTTCAAGTCTCTAGAACAACATCTCAAAATCAATATTCATAACATTAACACGGATATAAGAACCAAATAAATACGGGTTGAAAAAATAATTAAATCCCACACTATAGCGTGTGGGTATAATCCTAGTATATATATATATATATATATTTTTTGTTAATGGTTTTTATGTAATAGTCAGTAATTAAGAAACAAATTTTGAGTAGAAAAAAGAGATTAGCCAAGCTACTCCAAACTAATTTATGATAAGGTTGGATTCAATTTCGAGGAATTGTCTAAAATAGATAAAGATACAATTTACTTATGTTAATGAAAGTATCATATCTAAAACTAAAAATAAAAAGAATGAAAGTAGGTAAGTAGTCGTTGAGGACGTGTGAATAAATGGTAGTGGCTACTTTAATACTTTTTAGCATCAGAATTTGATTTTTTCCCGATACAAAAGGAAAAGGAAAGAAAAAAAATATATAGGTAAAGGTAAGTAGTCAGTGTTATCAAACCTATGTTTTTATTCATGATAGGTAAGCCAATGGTATCACTTTTTCATTGAACACTTTCACATACGATCTCATGCAAAAAAAAACAAATTATATTTCAAAATCAAAATGTAATCTATAATGGTAAATTGGTAATCAATGATAATAAGAAAGGAAAAGATGATAATAGTTGTTATAGTCTAATCAAACCTGCAAGTGTTAACATGAATGTTTGGTCTTTAAATATGAGATCATACACACAATATATGTAACATACCATATAGAAGAAGAAAAATCATCACTAATAAAACGACACACATGTAGCTAATGGAGATATAAAATGGCATGAAGTTTTCTCCTCTATCCTCTTTTTTCTTTTACTCTCTCCTCCACTCATTCACTATCTCTTCCTTCTCCTCACCGTGACGTGAGTGATGATTCTGATCAACTCTAACTCTCCGGCCACAATCTCAGCCGTTAGATTTACATATTCTTCTCCTTCCACCACTCGAAGAGTCTCAATATCTAGAAACAAAAGCTTCTTCTTGCACAACTTCACAGAGAAGAAGACACAAGGAAGAAGAGAAGATAGAAGAGTATCAATCGTGTGTGACGCAGGTGGAATGTTTCCAGTGGATCCATGGGCTCCAACCATTGATTCACAAAGCATAGCATCACAACTCTTCGCTGTCTCTTTGTTTCCATACCTTGGCTTTCTCTATTTCCTCACTAAATCTAAAACAGCTCCAAAACTAACACTCTTTGGATTCTACTTCTTACTTGCTTTCGTTGGAGCTACAAGTAAGTAATGTCCGATAAATTATGGGTTTCTAACTCAAAATCAATTGGCAATGAGTGGATTGGTCCCTAGCTTATGTATATATTAGGTTAGAATGATCCCAACTTCCGATGTGGGATATCAGTCACATTCTAACAATGTCTATTTTCACATTTGCGGTCAAACCGCAAACGCATTACCTGTTAACAGTTTTTGGTGGTTTTTAACGATCTTGATCCTTACTTTTGTGTTTTTCATGGCTGTTTGGTTGTTTTGGGATGCAGTTCCTGCTGGTATTTATGGTACGTTCTTCAATATTGAATAGATCTCATGCTGGATTGAAATGGCTTAGTTATAATGATTTGTGATGTTTATGTAGCAAAGGTGCACTATGGAACATCATTATCGAATGTTGATTGGTTACATGGAGGAGCTGAATCACTTTTGGCTCTTACCAATGTGTTCATTGTGTTGGGTCTTAGACAAGCTCTAAGGAAATCTGAAGATGATGAAGATGATAGAGTTGGTAACAATGAAGAAGAAGCTTCAATAAGTGAAGAACAAGAGAATTCTTCAGTGTAGTCATAATAAAGTAACATTATTGTAAAGGCTATAACATATTTGATAATGAATGGCATTGAAAAACTTCGAGTAGTCGAATCTTTTTTGAATCTTGTTCATGTGTATATTTTTTTTTTTGTCAGAATCATGTTGAGTCTCCGACAAACTCTGAAAAAATCTGAAGATGATGTTGAAAATTATAGACTTGGTAATGATGAAGAAGCTCCAAAAACTGGAGAACAAGAGAATTCTTCAAAGTAGTCATGATATATTTTGTAGTTTTCTTAATATTTTGTTGTTGTTAAAATTAGCTTTCATATCATACAACTCAAACGCATCTTATACTTGTAAGGACGCGTGAGATTAAAGCTAGTGAGATGCTAAGACTTCAAGTAGTCTCAAGTAGTCAAATTTTATTTGAATCTTGTTCAAAGGTATCTATAGTTGGGCTGTGGTCTAATGGCCTCCAAAATATATTATAATAATAATAATAATAATAATAATAATAATAATAATAATAATCAATTTGCTCTTTTATAAATCACTAGTCACAAGGCTGAGATTTGAATACAAAAATCAGAAAAGTATTTAAAAATTTATGATTTAATTAAAAGGCTATAGTACGTAAATTTTGGAAGTCATAATACATTTCATCAATGAGGCGTTTGTCTTGATATACAGTCTTTCCATAATCGCAAAGATCTTGCAGCATGTTGAGAGATTTGATCAGCTTTTACATCGGATCAAGATAGATGAAAGCTAACCATATTGTTTTGGTGGAAATTTGAAACAGTAAAATTTTATTAGGTGTCAATGGTAAGTTGGAACTACCAAATAAAAGCGTATTCTTTTCAAAAAAACAGTACTTCTCTAGACTGATAATAACATAAATCTAGTCAAAACACAAAAGATGAAAACATCATAAATGTTACCCACTTGAAATGAATCTAATTCATTGTTTGATGTAACAAGTTTTAGGAATCCACACACAATACACTTACATGCAAAATACATACATACAATTTTATCTATAAATATGTAACCTTGAGTACTCTCAAATTCACCAAGACAATAGATCTTAACTAGCTGAAAAAATACCAAACAGCTTTGCAGGCTAAAGTAACAATGTCGTCAAGGCAAGTAGAGGAGAACTCAAACGAGAAGGTTCCATACAAGAACCAAAGGAAGATGAATAAGAACTACAATGCAGAGCCCATGAGCGTTCTCGGTGATCGTGATGCTCATATGTCTGCGTATAAGGGTCCAGGCGAATCCATTTTTAGCAGCAACAATAATCACAACACTATTCCCAACTTCGACGACTTATACGCTCAATTTGGATTCCCTTCTGACTAAGCTTATTAGAGGTTCTAATTCTCTCATATCAAGATTGAGATATTTGATAATCATATGAATATGTTTTAAGTGTTTTGTTTTTCTTTGTCATAATTGGATCGACAAAATCCAATGATTTACCAGGTCAAATGGACGGGAGTATACGTAAAAGAAGAAGAAATAAGGATAGGCCCGTTAGTTAAAGGCCCATTTAAAGTAAGTATAATGTCTGAATGTAATAAATAAGAATCCAGCCTCATGTAAAATATCAGTGATGTTAATCTGTATGCAAAGCAACAATGGAATGATTAGTATTACATAAGTCTAACTACTTTTATGCCGAGTTGCTCTCAGTCTGGTGGTTAGTATGATTCAGCTAATGATTTGGCATCAGGAGTTCGATTTCTACCCGCCGCATTATAATAGCTTAAAAAAAGAATTTTAAGGGTGAACTTTAAGCTATGGATCGGGTCTTGTCGATCCAATGTTGACAAAAAAAAACAAAATAATCCATAACATCAAAAACTATCATAAAGTATTATAATTATGTGAGATTTATGTGAAGCAAAGAATCAAAATCATGGTCCATGGGCAATTATATTTGTGAATCAATTCTAAATTAGATATCTAAATTAGAGACAGAATAATGCCATTCGAATTGATTCAATTTTATCTAACTTTAAACTAAAGAATGTGTGAATGTGATAAATAAGAATCCAGTGATGGATGCTTCATGAAGATAAATATCAGTTTGATGCTAATCTCATTGCTATGATCATGTGGTTTTTTTTTTCAACCTTACTCATTTTTTTTATTACTAATAGAATCGATAAAGGCTCGGTCTATAGCCAACTTTTGTCATTCCCCTTACATTCGGGAAGAATCGAACTCGGGTGCCTGAAACATACTAAAGTGGTCTCTATTACTAGGTCACACGTCATTAGCACTATGATCATGTGGTTAATCGTAGTGTAACACATCTCTGGCTTCTTTTATTATATAATCAAGTGAGTAAACCATATTTAAACAAAAAAAATTATCAAAAGCTAACTTAAAATTAAGCTTAATACTTCTAACAGTGAATAAAAATCAAATTGATAGTAATAGATTTGGATTTGGATGTATCCATATCGCTATGAGATTGGTATTAATCAAAGAATCTAAATCATAGACACCTGTATTTGAGAATCAATTCTAAAATAGACATCCAAATTAGTTACACAAAATATCAAATGGAATTGATTCAATCTTAACTAACTTTAAACTAAAGAACAAGTACAAGATAATGTTAGATATTTACAAAAATGGAAGCTATTTGATTTCAACAACTCTTATGAAATTCTAAATACTATATATAGACATGTTACGCTCATAACAAAATCCACACACAACACAAATAGTTAAGCTACAAACCACAAAACTCACATCTTCCAAAACCACAATGCAATACTACGAAAGCCGTGAGAAAGACTACTATGAGGGGACTCAAGGCCAACGCAATGGATATGGCCAAAGCCAAACCTACAATGGTTATGACCAAAGCCAGATTCGCCCGGTATATAGGCAAAGCCAGACCTACGAGAAATATGACCGAAGCCAAACTCGCCCGGTATATGGGCAAAGCCAGACCTACGATAAATATGACCGAAGCCAAACTCGCCCGGTATATGGGCTTAGCCCGACAATGAACCACCGTAGCCACGGTGGTTTTCTTGATGGGCTCTTCAAGGGTCAAAATGGAAAAAATAATCAAGGTGGCCTAGGCAGCTTTCTAGCACAACACAAGAGCCAAGAGGCTAACAAAGGTAATGGACTAGGGAAGCTCTTAGGACAACACGAGAAGAAGAGTCATGAGACAAACAAAAGTCTTAATGGGCTTGGAATGTTTATTAAGAATGGAGAAAAGAATCATATGAAGACAAAGGATCACAAGAAGAAGAAGAACAAGGATGAGGATGGTAGTGGCAATGAGAGTGGGAGCGGTAGCGACAGTGATTGAATCTAATACGCTTGCTCTAAAGAAAGTAATGCTTGTAAGAAATACTATACAAAAGTACTTACTTAACATGTAATACTTAAAATAAGACCAACTTAGGTGGTTGTGTCTGTGTGTCTTAGCTATATAAGTTCCTGTTATGAATCTACTTTTAAACTTTTTTTTGAAAACCAACAAATCCACTTAAAACCAATTGAAAACAAAAATTCTCATATAATATATATAGTATATAAAACCTTTTCAAACATGATAATTGTCTTTATCCAAATTAAACCCAATTATATAAATTACATAGTTATAACAAAATAGTATAACCATCAAATACTACTTGAGTATGATAATGTAGTCATGATAATGTAGCCAACACGGTTGTGGTGTATAAATGTAGTGGTATAATGAAAATAATTTAAGACCACAGTAGTACGTTACATGAGTTTGAACCTCTATCACTACATTATGTGTGGTATTCAAGAGATTTTATATGGTTCATTTAGCTTCCGAATATAACCAAACTTAAACGGCGATAGTTAAATTTGGGTATGATTGTGTAGCCAACACGGTTGTGGTGTATAAATGTAGCTGTATAATAAAAAGAATTTAAGACAATAATAGTACGTTACATGATTTTGAACCTTATTCACTATATTATGTATGGTATTTAAGAGATTTTTATGGTTCATCTAGCTTTTGAATATAACCAAACTTAAACAACGATAATATGCTATCTGAAATCAAATCATTCGGATCATATAGAAAAAAATTAATTAACACAAAAATAAATTGAGAAAGTGCATATAAATGAGAAAACAAATAGTCTTTGGTGATCACATGGAATGAGAGAATGCAAAGGACCCACAATTAGACATAATGGTCGAGACTGTGACATGTGCTCTTCTCTTACCTTCCCCACCAATCTTATTTAATTGCTTCTTCCAAACCATTTCACTTCATGTGAATGTATATCAAATCTCCACAATCTTTATTTACTCAAATCTCAAACTTTTATTTCATAAAATTGTAACATATAATTGTCCTTAAGTACAAACCTTACATGATTAAAACTATAAGAAAAGTTCTAAATAAAACATACAAAGAGAAGAGCTTTCACAACCTCTTTTAAAAACCACGAGGTTTAATAAAAACCCTAAAAATATAAAATATTACTTAGCAACATTTTAATGATTTTGGTTTACTCAAAACCCTAATTCACACCTAAAACCCTAATTTACTCATTTTCTGATCAAAATTCACAGTTTTTTGTGTGACTTTTTTTTTGTAATTAAGGAGTTCCTTAACCCTATAGAAGAAACCGGTATTCTCTTGGGATGATAATACCCACAATAGATCCTCACTGTCAAAGCTCCCCATTGTGTGACTTAATTTGCAAGAACTTCCCAAATAAGCTCTGGATCAAATGATGGCATTCTTGTCAACAAAAACCCATCAGTATCCACTTCCATCATTCCATCTTCCTCCACCGTCGTCGTAGTCTTCACCGGAATCTCATCGGAAACCGAAACAGACCCCGGAGAACTATTGTCACTGTTCCATAGACCCATTGGTGAATTCCAATAACTATCTTCTGAGTTCACCACCGTCGAAAGAGAAGTCGATATCATCTCCGGCGATGAAACCACCGTCGTCGACGAGTTTTTACTCACTTTCCCACTCTTTTTAGCTCTTTCTCTTCTCACTCTCTGACAAATGGATTGGATCTTTTCATCAACAGCGTTCTTAAGTGCTATTAGCTTAGAGGAATCTCCAAGTCCTTGAAGCTCACTTGGGTCTTTAAGGTTTGGGAAATTGAGACGAGCATATTCTCCACGAAGCTTATAAGCAGCACGATCATAAGCATAAGCAGCTGCTTCAGCTGTTTCATAAGTACCTAACCAAACTCTCATTCTGTTTTGTGGTAATCTTATCTCTGCAACCCATTTTCCCCAGTGTCTCTGTCTCACTCCTCTGTAAAGTTTCTTCTTCGTCGTCGTCTTTCTAGAAAGGGAGGGAAAGTTGGTTAGTGTTTGTAGCATAACTTCTGAAGTTTGATGATTCGAGTTTGAAGAAAACAGAGGTTGTTGTGTTGAGATTGCTCTGTTTTGAAGGTGGAATTTTTCGATTAGATCTCGTTGTCGGAGATAGACGGAGGAGCCTAGCTGTGGTGGTGGTTGAGTGAGAGATGTTGTGGTTGAATCAATGGAGGAAGGAGTGAGAAGTGAGAAGATTGAGTCAAGTGTGTTTGGTCCTCCTGCTAATATGATTTGAGACAGAGAAGCTCTGTTTTCAGACATTTTTGGACTGAAATTGGTTTGATAAAGATCATTAGTTTCTTCCATTTTATTTTTGTAAGAAAACAAAAATCTCAAGAAATTGTTATATTTGAGGAAAAACAAAAACAGAGAAAGAAAGATCAAAGGAGATGATGATAATGGTGGACTATTAGGTTCAAAAAGAAGAATATGAATGAGATTTTTTTGCTTATGAAACAAAAAAAAAATATAAAGGTAGAATTTGTTTTTATTTATTTTATTGGTATTTGAGTTTTTTTTAAGTTATGAAACAAGTTATACATATTTATAGACTTTGATTGTGAAAACCAAAATAAACCAGTGAAGTTGCTTTATAGATTTCACATGGAGCTCTTTGACTTTCTTTTTTGTTAATTTCTTTTTTTGTTTTGTTTTTATTTTTTAAGTTTGCCAAACTAATTTTATCATGATTTTAATAGAATGTTTCTATTTTGAGTTATTATATAAAATATTTCCAACCACCATGTTAGGTTTTTTTAATTGTTTCATGACAATTATCAGCACTAAAATCTCTAATAATTTTAGTAATATTATAAAATTAAATTTTATGATTTTAGTGAGATCGTGACAGAAATAATTGAAATTAGATTTTATGAGAGTTTATTTTAATTAAACAAAATAGTACTAATTTTGTATGTTTCTATGTAATTTCTAATAGTGTTCTAATGTAATCATTATAATTTAAGTTTATTAGTTGTAAAGATAAATGGTGTAGCTTATTAATATATAAGACACACATTACAAATGAAATATTAATAATTATTGTATCTGTGAATACAAATGATCTACGAAAGTTTGGATTTACATCTCAAATTCGATTTATTGATTGCAAAATTAGACAAATGTTGGAAAATTATTGCTTAGAGTTTAGGTGTAAACAGCTGTTTAAATAAGTAAATATTGCTCCTTAATTTTGAATGTGTAACAACATTAAATAGATAAATTTCTACTAATGATAAGGTGGATAGCTTTGATTATAACCTTAGCAAAAATAATCTCAATTTGTATTTCATAGTGAAGGTGAATGTTTTACATTCACACCTCTTTTAGGGAAGATATTTACACTTGTTAATAAACGCATTTATACCAGTTTTCAAGTAAGAATGAAATTGTTAGACTAAATTTTGGGTACAAATGCAAAAAAGAGAGTTTGACTACTTTAAATACTGTTCATTGAAATTCCAGTATCCAGAAATTAGTTTTTCTTTTCAACAATTAGATCGACAAAATCTGATACATAATTAACCTTTAAACTCTTAAAATATCATATAAGACAAATATACGACTTTTTAAATCGAATTTGGATAAAGAAAAACAAAAATGACACGCAACTACTTGACCTAAAGTAGTATTTTCCTCGATAATACAACAAAATAACATGTGTTTTCTCGATATTTAAAAGAATTCTTGCAACTCAAAAGTTTATTTTTCAGTTTTTTCGTTTTATCTTATTGTTTTATTTTAAATTATAAAACTTAAAACCGAATATATACTTGTAATGTGAGAAGTTTGTCTAAAAATGTACATACATAAGTTCCATGATATTTTCTGGCTTCCAAAAATATTTTATACAATTTTAAAATTGTCGAAAAATAAAAAAAAATCAAATTTTCAGTTACATAGAGATATTAGAAGTGATCTTTTATACATTCGAGATAACATCTTTGTTAACAATATGATACTAAAATGTTATAACTCTCCTAGTATAATCCGAAACATATTTGTCGACACCATTTGACCAATAAACAAGTATGACATTAATGCAGAAACAGAAGAGATTAACCCTCTAATGTCTTCTCATGATCCCACTACCTTCACACATTAATTACACGTCTTTAACGACTGAGTCAATTTCCTAAAAAATTTCTACCAATTGTGTAATTGTTTGGGTTGATTTCAACATAAAAACGTGTCCTAAGGTCCCCACAAAAAACTTTTTAAATTAAATGAGAGCATGAGTGGACAGATAGAAGAGTCAAAGACTTCTTCTGTTTTGTAAAAAGGTATTATAAATTCTCTGCCACACCTTCATTTCTTTGTTGTCCTATTTACAGTAGTAAATGATAAAGAGCGATGTGACTTTAACAGTTTGTTGTAGCCATTGATTAGCTAAGTCTTTTTGACCATAACATATCTGCCACTATTGCATAACTTAGGGTACATATTTTGGTTTGAGATTGGGATCTTGCCATCATCGAGAAAACAAGTCACCTAAATCTAGCTCAAACTCATCTTCCAAACTTCAAACAATATTATATAGATATATACGATTTTCTAAAGTCGAATTTTGGTAAAGAATATAATACCGATTGATTTAACCACTAGACTAAAAACAATTCTTTAGTTTCTATTATGTTTTAACAATGTTAACTTAGTTCATTGGTTTAAAATGTTTTATAAAGTTTTAAAGGGTATTTGTAATTTTTTTTTTAACTAGTCTAATAGCTTTTTATCGCAATATTCCATTAAAGGAAAGGATTTGAACTTTGGTGTCTGAAAATTTATAAAGAAAACACTACATCTGGTCTACTTATCATCTGCAATGATATTTGTATTTAAAAAATCTGCTTTTGCTGTTTTGTTTTTCATTTTTATACCTGGTTTGATAGTTTCTTGAGTTATTATTCGTTTATCATTGTTATTTAGTAGACCTTTGGTATTTTCTCTTGTATATTTCTATAATTTTTGTCAGAAATCAAAATAATATAATAACTTAATATTTTTACCCAATAAAATAACTTTTTTTAAAAAAGACAGATGTTTATAGTTAAGCATTTACTTGTGGGCAAAATTAAGGACCTTATGTTGAACCTATAAATAAATAACACTTTTTACCAAAATCAAATGATAACTTTTCAAGATGGACAAACTCAAAATTTGCATAAGAGATCAAAATTCTAGACTCAAAATTTACAGATTTAGAAACATCTATTTTCGCTACAAGATGTGATTTAGAGATCACGAGTTATGTATAAAAGTCATATATACATCTATAAAGTAGGTTTTTGTTTTTTTAAAGTATGTGCAAGATTAGCCAAAATTGGTATATTCTAATTAAAATCTAAATTCTGTAATTTTAAGTGTAGATATATATATATATATATAATATATGTACGTATTTGATATAGGTGAGTGATAAATGACACGTACACTCAATAAATAACTTTTTAGAACATATCTCTCGGGGTCGGTCCATTCTTAATAAATCCAAAAAGTTATCGTAAAGCCTATCAATCACATGTAACCTTTCGGTGATTTTTGTTTTTGATTTTTTTTTGTTATTTTGTTCCTGAAGGAAGAAACAATAACTGAGATATGCATTTGTACTTAGCCACTCTTTATACGAACATAGTTACATCATTGGTTCTTTTTAGAAGAAAAATTACTGTTGGTTATGATGATCCAGCTAATGATTTGATATTAAGGTTCAATTCCTACTCGCTACATTATGGTAGCTTAAAAAGAGATTTTAAGGATGAGCTTTAGGCTATGGATCGGGTTTTGTCGATCCAATATTGACAAAAAAAAACAAACATAAAAAAACAAATTTATAGAATGAGTAACTTTCATTTCTCCAAATTCCTAAAAAGAAAAGGTTTTTTTTTGTCAACAGCAATATCAATATAAGATATAAAGGTCGGTCCATTAGCTACATAAATTTCATAGGTGGTGGGATTTAATCACTGATTATGTATGTGCGTCTCCTTTTAGTGAACTTACCACTATCTACTCGACTATAGAACACTTGCTCTAAAAACGAAACGTTAAATTACAAACTAATAAATAATTGTAAGAAAAATTGGTAAGACACCCATGTGAAAGAACAAGAGGCCATTTAAAGACAGAGAGATATTATTGGTCTCTGTTGGTATTAAAATTTCACTATTTCATGGCTTTTATTTTGCAGTACGTTTATTATTGCCCACATATAATTTTAATTATTTAGAATAATACTTGAATATAACTTTACATAATTAATACATAAAGTTATGGTTGGCAGAGAATAATACTAAGCAAATTGAGATGTCTTCCTTTTCAATATAGAAAGAATTAGTATTATAAGATAATTAAACATAATCGAGGGGCTCATATGATCTAGTACTACTGTTATGCTAAACATTTTGGAAAGTTTTAGGTTTAAATTGTCTCATAAAATGAAATAGGCTAAATTTTTCGTATTTTATATATCGTAAAAAATATTGAAAATATTTAGATTTGAATCGGCTCAATAAACTTTTGTAAAATATATATTTCCATCTTATCAATGGTAATTGAGTAGATGGATGACAACTTCGATCTCATAGTATAAATTTGCATATGATCGAATTCGATTCATGTTCGAAATGAAACATTGTTGCTAAGTTAGCTAATTCGAAATATGTTTGGATGATGTAAAAAAATTTTAAAAAAGAATTATGTATTTTCTTTTTACATATAATGCAAAAATTGTGTTTGTCCTAGTCTAAGTGACGTAAGAAACAAACTCTAACCAATACAATAATACAGTAGCAACCAATGAATTATCTACTACCAAACCAGATGATGCAAAATATTTACTAATATAGGTTTAGATATCTATCATAATATATTTGTATTCGACAATATAAAAACATATTAAAACTCTATTATATCCTTAAAAATTAATTTACTATTCACATTTTTTAATGGTTAGTAATGAAGTTAAGGTAGACCATTTATGTTAAAAGTTACCTCATAAATTTAAAATGACACTTATTTTGAAACGAAAAAAACAATCCTAAAACGATATTTATTGTGAAACGGAGAGAGTATATATGTAAGATTAGTCGAATTCGTCCAAATCACCCGCAAAAACATAAGCAAAAGATAAAGATCATAACATTGTTTCTTTCACGTAAACATCAATCCTAATAGTTACTTTCGTGTGAACAATTTATGTTAAAAGTTACCTCTTAAATTTAAAACAACACTTATTTTGAAACGAGAAAACAATCCTAAAACTATATTTATTATGAAACAGAAAAAGTATATCTGGAAGATTAGTCGAGTTTATCCAAATCACCAGCAAAAGCAAAAGCAAAAGCAAAAGATAAAGATCATAACATTGTTTCTTTCACGTAAACATCAATCCTAATAGTTCCTTTTCGTGTGAACAGTATAAGCCGAAGAACAAAACACACAACTTGCGGTGGAACAAGCAAAAGAGCCAAGGGTAATGCAGTAAATTCAAGTTGGGAATCTTATCCAATCGAATTGAAAGTAACTTGCTTCGACGACATTCACGATGGCAAATCGAAGTAAATAAAACGAAAAGGCAAGGGTAAAAGAGAGAATTCAGACACCGAAAAAGTAGTGTTTTGTCGTTATTAGAGTACGAGACGCCGACAGAAACAGTGGTCCATTGGTTTAGATTGTGACACGTCATCAGACTTATGTCTGTTTGTGTGGTCCAAAGTAAAATTGGATCTCACTTTCCTCAGTCCAATTATTAACGATATCAGTTCGCCACGAAATATTACGATAACTCGACGGGAAATGACGTCATGCTTATGTTATTGTTTTTCTATTTCTGATATTTGATGATTTATGGCTTTAAATTAGACCTAATTCTTGCTTTTTTTGTTTTGTTCACGTGGTTAGTTCAGTAACGTTGGTAATATAATAAATATTCAGCTCATTTTATTATGTTTGTTCGAAAAGATCAGTTACATATGTGAAAATATTAATTAGAGGTTAAGTATTGTGTTTCATGCTGAGGATATATGGTATAATGGTAATGGTTAACTTTAAAAATTTTTAGGCATCGGGGTGTGATACTGTTAGATGCAAAGGGAAAAAATAAAAAGAGATTTTAGAATATAAATTTTGGTTATGAATCGGATCTTGTCGATCCAATTATAATAAAATAGTACTGTGTTCATAAGGCTATAAATAGACTGTACTGGTTTTTTTCTCGATTCGATCGATGAGCCTTGATTACATAAATAAAATTATTAATTAACAGTTAAATGTGTTCATTTGGCCATAAATCATATAATAGAACTGGAATCGAACTTCATATAGTTAAATCATTAGTTGGGGTATTTAAACGATGAGACCAAGAGTAGAAATTGATACTATCATTACAAAGTGTATAGTGTTATTTATTTTATTTGTTTGTATTAGTTTTAATTGATAAAATTGTTAGTTACCTCACTTATAAAAAGGATTTGAGAAGTGGTAAGTCAAATAATTAGTGTTAAATTAAACAACTGATGTAATTATTTTCATCATATTATACATGATGTTTTGTACGATTGTAAAATATGTAATAATAATGTTATTTGTTACAAATAATGTTAAATAATATATAATGTGTCATTTGTTAATAAATGATTCTAATTGTATCATTTATTTAACAGATACTTTCTCCATTTCATAATAAGTGTCTGTTAAGCATTTACAACCTAAATTGAGAAAACATAATCAAACTCTATTATATTCTTTAAAATTAATTGACTCTTGATATTTTTTATTTTATTAGTTAATAATAAAATTAAAGTATACCATTTATACTAAAATTACATCGTAAATTTAAAATAATATTTATTTTGAAACATAAAACAATCATAATACTTATTATGAAAGAGAAGGAATATAATATTACTGATGTTTTTCTTAGTGAATTATATTTTTTTGTATAAAATATACATTTTTAATCGTACGGAAATGCTTTAGAAGGCGAAAAGGTGAAATATGAATGTATATAAATTAGGAGGTGACATGAAATAGAAAAAGGTTATATTTAGAGTACATGCCCTAATTCGATTGGATACCTACTACACATAGACATTATTCTATAAATATATAATAGTAACATAAACATCATTTTCCTTAAAATTCAGACTGAATTCTATAGATCCAACTACAAAGCCTACGTGTATTGCATTGGACCTCATACGACTATATATCAATTGCAGGTTTAGACATTATACAAATGTTGCAACCATTATAATGATGAATACTAAATTTAAATACACTCCAAAAATTTAGTTCAATTAATAATTTACCGACCAAATTATTTATGTAATGTAATACAAAAAGCTTAGTTTATAGGACACGTATGCAATTTATTAATTAAGATGATATTCAACGGATCGTAGACAAAGTATACATTGTGACGAATATCATTTCTTTGACGGCTCTTGTGGACCTTCACACTTTTGACTTATAGTTATGTACATAAAATGTTATATATGTGTATATATATATATGTATATATGCATATGTAAGCTAAAAATTATTATCTAAAATATTAAACTAAAAGGCAAGTGATATTTAGCTTAGTGACAAATGGTAAGTCCATTAAAGGTAGGCATACTTGCATATCTTTGGATTAAGTTTCGTTATCTGTATTATGCAAAAATTTGATTAATGGTCAGCCAGTTGTGGTTCAATGTTGACAAATATATATATATATATTAAACTAAAGGTTGCATAATATATCTAACTATAAAATATCTATTGCGAAAATTTTAATGAATTATTTTCTTGTTATTTTATTTTGATAAAATATAGTATCATATATATGTATATAGACAAGTTTTTCTATATAACTTACCAAAAAAGTTTTTGTTTATAAATACTACAAATGGTTAAACATGTATACATACATTTTTTTATAAGAAAAAATGTGTTTTCATTTACGGATTTAAGTTTCTTTATACGATTTATTTGTCGGTTTAAATTGCATTATGAAATGCTAGTTTTAAAATACAAAAAAATGCTAGTTTTATGTTTGATCTTTATATACATAACAACACATAAAACTATTAATATTATACGAAATTTCTAGAAGCTAACTAACACGAATTCGATATGTATTTTATATATACACATTTCTCCTTAATTATTGATGTGTGTTGCGTGAATATATAATACATCTATTTCTACCCATCATATATATATATATTAACTTTTTTTGTATAAATCAAATAATAATAAGTTTGTATATATATCAATCTAGGTGTGGGCATATATATATGAGGTCCCCTCTTATCCTAAAGGTGTGACTTCAATTTTTCTAAAGCAAATATGACCATACTGTTTATGGACCTACTAGTCTTCTTCTTATTTTATTTTATATTAAATTTTTCATTAATACTGATATATGATAAATTCACAGCTAAGAAGATGCTTAAAGCAACATATTTCATGCACCACATGACCTGATCAAATCTTCGTATTCCATAAATAGTCAACTATTAAGTGTTATCATGCATCTACCAAATTAGGTATTCCTATTTTATATTTATAAATATGATCTGATCAAATATTCTATAAGATTATACAAACTAAACTAACAATAAATATTCTATAAGATTATACAAAACTAACAATAAGTATTAATACAAACTGAAGTAGATATCTCTACAGAGTATGCAGAGATTCTGAAAATGGTGTTAGCCCTAAATGGCGTCTTTTATTTAGATTAATTTGTAAGATTGAAAATTTATTTTAACCCTTTTTTTCAATTAATTTTTAGTTTAATCATAAAGTAGATCTTCTCATTCTCTCCTAAAATTGGAGATTTGGTTTGTTATTCTTTTTTTGTAAACACTATTCCACTAGATTGATGACATCATCTTTATAAATAATTTGAAATTGGCAAAAGAAATACAATGCTAACAAAATTCACATAATGATAATTCAGATTCTAAATATGAGTTTATGCTTTAGTCGCTAAAATTTTATAGATTTATTTCTACATTTTTCCAAAGTTTAAAATCAAGTTCAGAATGAATTCAAATAAAATCGTCAAAATTTATTTTTGTTGTTTAACAAAAAATAAATAAATTTTTGTCGACATGAGTGTTATTATTAGTGAATATGAACCAAATTTAATATTATATGGTCACTTCATAGAGCTGACTTAGTCTTTGTTCTCCACAAAATATAATTTAATAATAATAATAATCAAAAACTACAATAATTAAGATAGAATGGAGCTGGACGTGGACCCGGTCGGTTTGACTTCTTCATTTTAATTAATTTTTTAATTTATATTTGCTTTCAAATTATTAATTTTTTTTAACATTACACCGACCGATAATAGCCAAGTTCCTACATATATAATGTAAATGTTAGACTCAATCTCTGAATGTATAAATGCATCTGTTTTTAATAGATTCACTAGACTAAATGTCACTTGCATTATTAAATTTTTTTATTTTCCCAAAACATTATTGTAACTTTATATCGTGACTATACATTGTAAAGTTTTTTTTTTATCATTTCATAGTCTCACAAGACAATTTTATCTTTTAGGTTTGTTAATTAATTATATTCACTCTATCCAATTATTCTAATTCAATACCCCTAAAGTTGACTTTATTCCGTTGACTTTACACACGCCAAGTGGAAGGTTTGACTTTTTAACTATTTAATTTTTGTTAGATTTTTTCTTCTCATGCAGGTATTAGTTGTCTCGTTGGTTATATTGTTATTTACGTCTCAATTATTATTCAAATATATTTAAATTTAATCTTGTTAAGATGTATATATGTCGAACACTATACGTCCACGTAACATTATAAATAAATATTCAAAAAAGTTTAATTGATATCCTTGGACATATAATATGGTACAATATTGATGCTCAAGTCAATTTAACTTATGAGATTGATAAATCATAATATGCAAGAAATTATTTATTAAAATTTTAAAAACATTTTTTTAAATCTATTTATACGTCCACGTATTCGCTTAAGGTTTCTATTTCTTTCACAAAAATTATATAATAAAATATCTTGTTCGAAATTTTCATATATATATATATATATATGAAAAATAAAACTTACAAGAGGATAAAATTATCTCACTAACAAAAATTTTAATTTTTTGATATAACAAAAATAAAATCTCACAATTCTTTCGAAAAATCGCAATGCCGAATACAAACCATATATGCAAATCTTTTTTTGATAGATAAGCTTTGAGTTTTTAACTTTTCAATAATTAATTAATATGAACTTATATACCTTCATAATTTTACTCACTATAAGTATGAAACATTTATTCGATACAAGAAAACTTTTTATATACGATCTATAAACTTCTCTTACTGATTAGTAGAGATTAAATATATGGGCCTGAAAAAGATTGTTAATTGGGCTTTAATAACATTCTCAAGCTTAAACTCGAAACCCAAACGGCCCAATTTGGTTTTTCTTCGCTGCAAAGAAACGACGTCGTTTCGAGTTATTAATGATACTGCAACTAAAGTCAAAAGTTAGTTGCAACGACTAAACGAGTCAAAAGTTAGTCTCTGGTGACTCACTTCTCGAGTTTCCTCGAACCAAGCTCTCTTCTAGCTTCAATCCGATTTTTGCGGAGCAGATTCATCATCAGTTAACGAGAAATTCACACGAAGATTTTGAAGAATCTGATTCAAATTGCAGTGAGGTTAGTTTTGATCTTAATTTCTGATGTTGTTCTTCGCTAACACAGAGATTGATTTGCGAAATTGATGGGATTTTCAGATGGGATTTTGAATTGGTTTCAAAGTGTTAGTCATGGAGATCAATCTCGTTTTGCTTTTGTGTATAGTTTTGATATTCTTCACTAAGGTAACGCTAAAAGCCCTAGATCTTCTGAATTTATCTTTCTATTTTGGGCGGAAGCTGGAAATCTGTGGTTCAATTTCTCTGTGGCTGTTGAAATTAGGTTTATGGAGAGGAACAAGTTGTTTCGAGCTCGATTACGAATTCGAATTTGACGGATTCGAGATTGGGTGGGTCTGAAATTAGTGTTGCCAATGTTACTGATTCTAAGAGTATAGATGATTCCAAAAGTTCGACAAATGATACATTGTTGGTTGATGGATCTAAGATGATGGGAAGTAATGATGGAGATAACAGTAAGAGTGATGGTAAGATACCTAGTGAAACGACTAAGGAGGAGGCAATGAGCAGATCTTCAACGAAGAAGGAAGGGTTTCATGGTGAAGAATGTGATCCATCTAATATGTGTACAGATGAGGAAGATGAGTTTGTAGCTTGTCTGCGTGTTCCTGGTAATGGTAAGTCTTTGTTTAATCTCTAACAGTGACTTTTTGGCTCTCGAGTCTGAGCTTTGTATGTTGTTTCATCACTCTTCTGTGTGCAGATGCGCCTCATCTCTCACTCTTGATTCAAAACAGAGGCAAAAGTGCGTTGCTTGTAACTATAAATGCTCCGAGTTATGTCCAGTTAGAGAAGAACAAGGTTCAGCTCCTGGAAAACGAAAACACAAAGGTAATGTCTATATGTCTGATTCCATTGCATGATGCATTCACTGACTATAAGTTAGAAGAAGAGTCATTAATATCTAAATTCTAAAACTTAAAGGTTGGTCAGAGATTGTTCAGTGTTCATTAATTCGTCTTTTGTAATGTGATCCCTTGGGTTTGTAATACTAGAGTAGAGTGCAGCAGAAAAACTAGCCAAATAGAAGCATAGTATATTAGCATGTGGGAGAGATTTTATTCATGTAGAATGATTCGCTTATCTTGCAACAACAATGGAGGATAGATCAATTAATATCTAAAGGTTAAAATCTGTTTGCAGGTGAAAGTTACTATAAAGAAGGGAGGGTCCATTGATAACGCAATCATACTAACTTCCACTAAAGGTCATTGCAGCCTTGATTTAAAGGATTTAGCAGGAGCACATGAAACAGGAAACAACGATACAGTTGCTGTTTCTCGTCCTTCAATCCTTAATATCCGTCCGCGAACACTCATTGTCATCATCATGATCTCCTTCCTTATTCTCTCCCTTGTTATAATCCCAGTGATCATTCATGTTTACAAGAACAAGTCACGAGGAAACAACAAATACCAGAGGCTAGATATGGAATTGCCAATCTCTAACACTGGAGTGGTGGCAAAATCTGATCAAGAGTCAGGTGATGACGGATGGAACAATAACTGGGGAGATGATTGGGACGATGAAAATGGCAATGGAGACGAAGAACAACCGAATGCTGCGGTGTTACCACTCACACCAAGTCTCTCTTCTAGAGGACTTGCCTCTAGAAGACTCAGTAAAGAAGCTTGGAAAGACTAGTTTCATTCTTCTGTGGTTTAAACTTCATTTTTTGTTGGGTTTTATAGAAGTATAACAAATGGAAGTTTCAGAAACTGTTTCATGTACACCTTCGGTTCTTTGTGTTGTGAATACATAAGCTCCTCGTTTGTGGGTTTTTTTGGGCCTGGTATTATTTCTATAAGGATGTGAATTTCGGCCCATGAAGATGATCTCAGCCTGTATAGTTGACAGTTTCATGTGCAAATATAATTGTGAACTATGAAGTGTGTTATACTTGATAACTAGATTCAAAACAATCTTAAACTTTTTGGCCCAAAAGTTGTATTATATTATTGAGTGATCCGTCTATTTTCACCTCAAAATTTTCGTATAAATATAAATGTATTTATATTTTGAAGTTTTTGTTAATTACATACAAAACTAAAATTAAAATTCTAATTTTACCTAAACTATCCACATATAGTACCAAAAACACCCAAAGTTTACCTATCTTCTTAATTGCACATAAAATTAATATTAAAAATGTAATTTCACCTGAACTAACATACATAGTATTAAAAACAACCAAAGGATCAATATAGTTTTTCGTCAATAGAACCATTTTCGGGTCGGACTTTTTGGGATTTCAGTTCCATTGATTTAATACACATTCGAGTAGTTTTAATTTTTGGATCAGGTTCATTTCGTTTATAGATCGGATTTGAATTCAATATTTCTATTTATTTTCATTAAAATTCAAAATTTCAAATCGGGTAGAATTAGACTTTTAACTTTAATTTTGTGTGCAATTAAGAGGAGAGATAAACTTTGAGTGTTTCTAATACTATGTATGATAGTTCGGTGGAATTAGAATTTTTATTTAAATTTTGTGTGCAATTAACATGTGATTCAATGTTTAAGTATATTTATAGTTATATGAGAGTTTTCAGGTGGAATTAGACCGATCGCCCTATTTTATTTCTGTTACTATGAATTTAACCATGTACAATTTTTTTTGTTTGTCAAATCATTTTTAGGTTGCAATTAACCTAATTTTGCTGATGACTGGTTTCATAATTTTTACTAAAGTTTAAGACATGCGAGTTTTTGTCATTGGAAGATGTCTTAGTTAATTTTACTAAAGTTTAAGACATGCGAGTTTTTGTCATTGGAAGATGTCTTAGTTAATAGCTTAAGTATCCAGATAAAAGTTTGTTTAGGTTATAGATAGAATATTATCGATTTGATTGTTACAAAAGATAAATGATCTTATTTTCGTGTGGCCAAACCACAAGTGACTTTGATCTAATTCTTAGACTACAAATAGTATAAGAATTAAAAAGACATCAAATCTCAGAAATTTGTTGTAGTCTAGCGGTTAATCTTTTTTTGTATATAAAGTTTCAACTTCGAGCTTTTAAATATCTGTTTTGTTTTTATGTTTATATTATATTTACTTGAAATTTGGACTTTACTTTAGGTAAAAAAATTTATTGGGTTGGTTCGGGCCAAACAACGATAACATACTTTCCAGCAAAAATCAAATCAATATCTTGTCCCAAATCACCCATTCCAATGCTTGGTTTCATCCATGCATGACATAAACCGATACTAATTGATATGAAGATAACTTGATGTAGAATAATAACTAGAGTTAACTAAAGTTAGGTGCCAAAACAACATATTGTACATTATGTTTCACATTGTTTCTAAATGGAAAAATAGAAATAACAAACGAAGACTTTGGATTGAATCATGATAGGTTAAAGAGAGAGGAGACACAGTGAGAACAAAACCTTGGAGGAATGTTAACGTCAAGTGAGACCACCACGTTGCATTGTTAAACGACGTCGTCATAAAGCTCACGTGGTGGGGTCCACTATTCAGCTGTCAGATGGCACGTGCTTTCATGTGCTTAAGAGAAACATCTTCATCTTCTTAAACTCGACACGAGTCCTTCTTGTCTCGTTTAACATGAAACCGTTGGATCGTGGGTCCTTAAATTATTGAACGGTCTAGATCTAACTTACTTGAAGTGAGTTCTCGTGATCTCGAGATTGTGTCGGTCAGTTAATTCCAAACTTTAACCGGTTTTGTTTATACCGACCGACACATTTTTCATTACCCTACTCTTCCACGTGCATTTTGTAAAATTTTAACTTCTTGTAATATACCGAATGATATGTGGGCTAGTAGTAGTGACCAAATTATAAATTAGTTTGGGTTATTTTAGGTTTTGGTTTGGGTTTGATTTGAGTTTTTTTGGATTCAAGTTTTCAGGTTTATTAATTTAAGATCTATTCGGGTATTTGTATTTTTGGATTCGGTTTGGTTTGGACATAGATTAGGTTCGGGTTATAGTATTTATATATAAATTCAAAAATAGTAAAGAATTAATAGAAATAAGTTTAAAAAGCCTAAATTTAACAAAAGTTAATCGGATACCTATTTGATCTTGATTCGGTTCCGATTCAGGTTTAGGTTTGGCTTTTCGGGTATATAATTTTAGGATCCATTCAGATATTTTGTTGGGTTCGGTTTCTGTTTTTCAGGTTGTTTTCGGTTCAGTTTTGAATATTGAGTTTTATGTCCAAGGCTACTATAAATTCTCTAGCCTCCGGGTTTAGGTTTTTCCAAATACAAAAAAAATGAATTTTGGTTATGAATCGGGTCTTGTCGATCCAATTATAGTAAGATTGATAGAAAAAAAAACTTCTTGTAATATTGTATTACACGATTCTCTCGTGGTTTTTTAAACTACTTATTATTAACCTCTGATTATTCACCGATTTTGCAGATTAAAAATAAATTAGAATTCTTCATTATGTTGATTGATTGATAAACCGGGATGTATCATGTGAAAGAAGTGAATGTTGCCAGCGAGTAATTTAAGAAATGGTGACAAATTCATCAGAAACAGCTAGTAATAATAATGTGATATAAATGAATAGCATTATGCAATTATCATTGACAAGATTATCGGTGATCCATGTTATGTATTATTGCTAAGTGATTTAAGACTTTGCAAAATGAAAGTGATTAAACCCAGCTTGTAATGTATAATCAATGCCAAAAGATTGTAACATTTCTGCTATTTATTCCTCACCTATATAAGTGTTTTTTTTATAATAATCTTGGTGATTTGAACCAAAAAATAGTATTATCGTTGTCTTAGGACTAGTTACTATTCATAATTCAGAATTCTGGTCCATCAACACACTACTAAAAGTCTGTTGTGGATTTAGCCAAACATACATGTATCATGCTGATCCGTATGTTGTGGTCTTTCGAGATGTTCAGTTATACCACATATCATCTCGAGGGGCGTGATAGAACGTGACTGTTATTTACTTTGGAAGTTGAAGTCATTCTAACCTAATATATAAAAATTAAGAGTCAATCTACTTGTCAGTTGATTTTGAGTTGGAAACACATAATTTATCAACTAGTTTCTTATCAGGAGGAAATAGAACCAATGTTCCTAATCCTAACTATATAAAAAGTTCATTAGAGATTCATCGAATTAATTACTATAGTCAGCAAAAAAACACCTATGTTGAAATCAAAAGTAAACAAATTACTACATTAATACTAACATGAATGTACTTATTAAATAATCAAGTGTGTATTGTATCAATCATTTGTTATGGTATTGAATTTTAAAATATAGATTTGATTGTAAGTATACAATCTATGTAGTGCCCACACCTTTAGGTCCTGATTTGATATAAATTTATGCCAAAGCATTTGTTGGTGTCTTTATCAAAAATACCAAATTGAATTAATTTTTTTGTATAGAAACATCAATCATATCTTATACTCCATTCCGTATCATTCAATGTGACACATCGATTGCTTTATATCAATCAAATATGTTTTTAAATACTAACATACTAATTAATGTTTTATATTTATATCTTCCATAACATATAAGTTATATAATCTCGCAATTTGACAGAGATTTAATTCTATATGGTTTTGAAGGACAAGTGAGGATTGGTTTTTGATTCTTGTTTCAAGTGAACACAAATGGAATTGATCAATGTGAAATGCGAATACTATAGATGTGATTGGTTGCTTCGGATTGAGCTAGAAGGTTCATTTGTCTCTTTTTAAAAAATTGACAAAAGTCCGATGTATAGCTTAAATGTTCAAATATGGGCAGAGTGAAATTTAAACTCACCATGTAACACTCCGATTTCAGGAACTATGATATGTGGTGGTGTATACGGAGAAGTTTAAAATGTTACCAAAGTGCATTTATCTTTTCGGTAATTTGTTTAGGGAGAATTCCAGAGTTCAGCGTGTTTGAGCTATAATAGTCAAGAAATGGGTGATCTTCCGTGAAGTGATTTTCGGAACCGTGTTAGTGAGGACAAAATACGTGAAAAAAATTATGTGGTGATTTGTAGGATCGATAAACAAGTCTTTAAAGTCTTCTGGACATAGCGTACCGACCTGTCAACCGATAAGGTAAATCCATGAGACCAAAGAGGACTTGGGCCTATTAAAATAACGATCAGACCGTTATATACTATTTATATCAAACTAAATCAGATACAAGCTAACTAGACAATCTATTTTTATTTTTTGCGAATTCGCTTGTCTAAACTTTTTCTTTAATAATTCATCTTAATAGATATAGAATCAATGATAAGTGTAAGAAAGTAAAAAACGACGGCTATGTCCAGACTTTGTCATATAAAAACTTTGTGATATAAAAAATTTGTGATAAATAAATTAGTTCCGTGATTGGCTCATTGTTCACACCTACTACTAATTAACCTTGATATACGGCTCAGTCGCAACTAGTACTTATTTACATATTTTCAATTCAATTATATAATGACTTCATCATTCTAAAATAAAAAGTATTGTTCAACTATACAAGTGAGTGAGATTTGAATATGATACGATACGTAGTTCATGCATCAATTACGGCAATCACAACCTCTTTTTTTCTTTGAATAATTTGACATATAATTAGTTGGAGAAACCATGTGATTGTATTTTGCTTTCTTTCGATTTTTTAAAAAGGTAATATAGACAAAATTAGGTATAAAATTGGTCTGCCATACAGTAAGACACTATTACAGATTTTTAGAATATATAACGTAATATTCATTATATTTATACCTTCAAAATCTAAAACCTAATACCAATTATATATAACAAACTTTATAAATATTTTAAATACTAAGTGGAAGTGTGTATTAATATACACATATATTAGTTAGGAGCCGAGGACAGATGGTCTCGTGGTAGTAGCCCCTTTAGAAATTCTCTGGTACTAGGTTCGATTTTTTCTAAGTGCAAGGAGAAAGAAAAAGAGAGTTTAGAGTTTAGATTTGGCTATGGATCGGGCCTTATCGATCCAATTATAGTAAAGTTGACAAAAAAAAACTTAGCTAGGGCGCAAGTCTTTAATCTACTGGCAAGTTGGTAAGTCCAGTAAAGGCATGTGTATTTACACGTCCAGGGATCGAATCATATCGCTTGCATTATATAAAAACTTGACTAATAGACTGATCAGTTGTGCTCTAATGTTGATAAAAAAAATTTAGCT
Organism: Lepidium aucheri; assembly: GCA_900406435.1. Lineage (NCBI taxonomy): Eukaryota > Viridiplantae > Streptophyta > Magnoliopsida > Brassicales > Brassicaceae > Lepidium > Lepidium aucheri. Next base: position 95,013 of record OVBA01000036.1, on the reverse strand, counting down.
AGAGCCTTGTAAAGAAACCTAAAACATTGCTATCCTAAAATCGAAGTTCGAAGAAATTACTAAGCAACACAAAATATGAACCGATGATGAAACTTAGTAGGTTTTAAAAGTCACTTATATATTTAACTGAAAAAAACAATATTTTTATATAAAAGAGATTGGAAAAATCAGAATGAGAAATTACTAGGAAAGAGTTAACCAAAGATCATGGATGAAGAAAAAGGTGGAAGATAAAAGCTTTTAAACCCAAGGGATCTTCTGTACTGCCTTTAAAGCCTTTGGACCCATCCGTAATTATATACCAAAATTATGATATTTTCTGCGTTTGGAGCGTTTCAAACGCACGAACGAAACATCCTCATACTTACTTCTTTTTTTATATTTGTCCAAATTGAACGTGTAAATCAAAATTAAAAAAACGTATTTTCACATGGGAATCCAAGATATCTTCTACTACAAATCTCTTTAAACATTGATTGTGATCTTTGCCTACTAATTAAGTGTGAGAATATTCCTGATGGTTTCATTAGAGAAAGATAATAAATAATTGTTTGAAAGTGATTGAGTACGGATTAATTAAGTAAAAAAAATAGAAGATATTTTTTATTAAGTAAGTAAAATGAGCAATTATAAGAGTGTCGAGGTGAAAATTCGACCAAAGTTTTAAGTATTGAGTTAGGGTTTTGGTTTAAAGCTAAGTCGTTTGAGTCTCTTTTTATAATCTGAATCTTTTTTGGTTTTTATAGAGAATTATTGCCTAGGGTTTTTTCCTTCACGTGGTTGGTTTGTGAACCTTGTGTACGGTTTTGATCTGTTACAAAACTGATGATACTTTTTCTTACCTGTCTTCTATATATGTTAGACTGCTTTAAGGATAATCGGACAATGCATAGTTAATGATGTGTCATGGCGGGTTTATGGCCAGAGAAGATGCACGAGCTTAGATGTTCATCGGTGAGGCTCATAAACCGGAAATCTAGTAAGTGACGTGATCAACTCTTGTCGACATAGATATCAATAGTGAATTCTAAGTGGGTCAAGATGGATGTAAGCCCACTTCAAACAATAATAAAAGGAAAAATTATAAAAGAAAATGAAAATTCGAAATATACAAAAGAATAGGAAGAGTGTGAGAAATACAGAAAAGACACAAAAATCGTAAGAAATCTTTATAGGGACACGTGTCTTTTACTTCGCACGTGTGAACTTTTGTGGACCTTTAAAGCAAAGTCCTTGCGCGGTTGTTATATGTTACGCGTGGACTAAAGCCTCACCTAAAAATATTTATTAACACTTTTTCTGTCTCCATTTTTTTAATAAAATGGCCAAAAAAGAATAGTAAATTAGTATTGTAATAATTTGTTTGTCCCAATTTATTTGATCATTTGGTATTGCATGCGGGTTATATGGACCTTACTATCGTAATTACTTCCACAATATTAACAATTGATTACGATTCTTAGCATATTTGTATTCTTATATTATCTCATGTATTCGAGTTGGGTTAGACAAGTTTATACTATATAAATATAAGCACTATGTTGGTCATGAAAACTCATATATATATATATGATAAATTATGGTTTTCAACTCAAAATTACTTGATATTTAGTGAATTGGCGCCTAGCTTATATATATTAGGTTAGAATAACTCTAACTTTTTGATGTGGGATATCAATCACATTCTAACACGTCTCTCGAGATGATATGTGGTATAACTGAACATCTCGAAATATCATAACATACATATCAGCATGATCTATACATATTGGGTCAAACTCACAACAAGCTTTTAGTAGTGTGTCTGATAGGACATAATCTTGGGTTCTAAGACAATGATAAATTATAGATTTCCAACTCAAAATCAATTAGTAATGAGTGGATTGACGCCTAGCTTATATATATATTAAGTTAAAATGATCCCAATTTTCGATGTGAGATATCAATCCCATAATAATGTATATATATTCAATGTCATATATAACGGAGAAATTTTTTTTACTAAATAGTTATTGGTAGAAAAAATTGTGATTATTAGATTGTGGATTTTTTATTATTTTTTGTGATTGATTATTGGATGATTTTATGTAATTATTGTAATGATTGATAGGCCTCAAATTGTATAATATGATCTTTTGTATATCTATAAACTAGTAGTCTATATAGTTACAAAATGGATGAAACATAATTAGTGAGAAAATTGACACTTCTTAAGGTTAGTTTCTGATTTGAACAACGACTCTTCTTTCCTTAAACGTCAAATATATTCTTTTAGAATTCAAACAAGAGCAAAATGCGAGAGGCCACAATTATGCACGAATGGTTTTTATTATAAAAAATATTTTAATTTGTAAAATAGTTTAGATATATAATTTAAAAAAACAATAAATAATGCGGTTGTGTAAGTAAATTTGAAGTTTGGTTCCAATTTATTAAAAACACACACACGTGATAGTGTTAATAACTTAATATAACTATCATTTACAAGAGTATTAAAATATAGTTATTCAATTTCTCGAAATTGTAAATTTATATTTCACATAGTATACACTTGTTACCGTTGTGTTATGAACTAATTTAAACCATAATTGAGTATTATTATTACATGGAATTATATATTAAAATATTTGCCACTCCGTAGCATGATGACTTTTTATTGCATGCACACTACGTGAATGTCAAACCTAATAAAGTAATAATAAAAAGTGATCAATAAATGTCATGAAATTTACATACTCGAATATTTATTTTAAATTTATTAAAATAGCAAACCTAATAAAGTAAAAAAAATTACCAATAATTTGCAAGTAGCATTTGCATGTTTTATGATTAAATTCCGCCGCCTGCATTATGCAAAAATTTAGCTAATAAACAGACTAGTTGTGGCTCAATACTAAAAAAAATACCAATAATTTGATGGATTCTAAAACAAGCAATAATCCAAAGTAGAAGTGACTTCTCGAATTTGAATTACTTGTCGTAATTTATGACAGATTATGTATGATTTACGTATTATATAATGGAGATATCACATGTATATGTCGTGTTTATACATTGTAGTTGGAAAATACAACTCAGATTTGGTGTTTGGCAGCTACAAATTTATCGAAGTCACACAAACATATATTGTTGAATGTTGAATGCAAACTAATCTCACTTCACTTCAAACTAGCGATATATATATATATATATGTTAATATTAGGCAATAACTGGCTGGTTTATTAGCAAACTTTTTACATAATATAAATAGTAGAACTCGATCTCGTATGTACAAGTACGCATGCTTTTAGTAGATTTATCACCTACCACTAGACTAAATGCCACTTATAGTGTTACTATAATATTTTCAATAAAAAAGGCAAGACCAGCATGAAAAAATCAAGTGACAATAGTAGTTCAATATATAATTTCTTTTTTAAGTTACTACAATGCAGCGAGTAAAAATCGAACCCTAGTATCAATTTATTAGCTGGATCATCTTAATTATCAGACTGAGAACAACTCGACTAATTAGTAAACTTAACAATGCTACAAATAAAGCAAACAAATAAAACAATATTTATTTTGTCATGTAAAGACATTCAAATGGGAACATGTATATTTCTCAAACATAGTTTAAAAAGGCTTTTTAGTTTTGGGCTTTTGACTGTTAGATAGTTAAAAGAGTTTCACTTCAAACTAAAATAACATCGAGTAAGATCTTGCCACGTGTCGATATATGAACTCGTTTGAGAGGTCCCATTGTTTTGTTTACCCATAATGTAATTTATTTATTACTGTTTGTTGATTAAACCTTTTATAATTGGTTGGGAAGTACAAAAGAAAAATGGGACCCATTACCATAACGATCACAACCTGAGTGCCAACGTTATCGTGACCGTGACTCAACCGGCGACAATCGGTCAAACCGGAGCTTTTGCCTCCTTTGACTCTATCTTACGTGTCACCGTTAATTTTGTTTTATCAGCACCAATATTAATATTTGGTTATAATAGTCGGAGTCAAATTCTTACATAGATTTTATAGGTGATGAAATTCGATCTCTAATGGTGCATGCACTTGTCTATAGTAGACTTACCATCAGCCACTAGATTAAAAGTCGATTGCCAATAGACTAAAGGTTACTTGTCACTGTTACAGTTTTTTTTGTTAATAACTGGATCGACAAAGCCCCGATCTGTAGTCTAACCCACATCCTAAAATCGGTTTTTATTCTACTAGTGTAGTTGGACGGAATCAAACACTAGTACCCTAAATGGTTAGCTAAATTATCCTAACCACCAGATTGAGAAAAACTCGTGCGCTACTGTTACAATTTAACACATGCAATTAATATATTTTATAAATTATTTAGGTAAAGTTTTAGAGTTAGTACATAGGTTCATTTTTTATGTAGTTTTGATTAAAATAAAGTAGAAGATAAGGTGATATATGGTCAAAAAGAAAAAAGCAAAAATGGAGAAATTTAAGAAAAGAATAGATACTAAACAAATAAAAAATGATGCAATAAAGTGAAAAGGGTAAAGAAGTAAAAAGAAGGATTCGGCGGAAGGCCGTTGATTGCGGTTGGGAATAAAGCCATCTGACATGGAGGCTTGTCCGTTTTAGACCCCATTTCTTCTTTGTCTTTTCTCTTCTTCTTTTTACTTTTTCTACTAATTTTTTTTAAAAAACTAATACTATATAATATTAGAAATAATCTTATTACATTTGAGTTTTTTTAAAACTTGCATAATCTAATTTACGAAAATACCATCTAAAATAGGAATAACAAAAATTCTGTTTTTTTTATTCGTCTAATTTTTTTGGTTAAACTACAAAAAATAGAAGAAAAATAGTTTAAAACATATGAGAAAATACTAGAAGAGACAATCTTTTAGCAGATAATCTTCGATCCTCACTCAAGAAACGATCAAGCCACAAAGAGCTACCAAAAGTCAAAAATTGTTATTGAAACACCCATCTTTATCACATTATATGCAAGCTTCCTGGTCAAAATGTTGGCTTTTGCAGTTATCTGATACAAAACGCAGCTATGAAAATTTATTTTCTAAAGTTTGAAAGCACTTGAGAAAGCTACTGTATTTTGGCAAGAGCTTCAGATGCTATATAGTTTCCAAGATGCTTCCATTTTCTACCCAGATTTTAGTGATTGTGTACCGCATATCTTTAATACTTTGCATAGTCCAAATTAAGCATTTCTATTTAGTATTCAATCTTGATTATATGAGGTTAGAGTGTCAATAGCATGATGGTGAGCCAAACTCAAATTATCCCTAGTAATCCATGAAATATTACTCAAAACTGTATGCGATGATCTGCTTTGTGATTAAGAGCATGAAGAATTAAATCTAGAAAACATAATCTGAATAAACTTCAAACCGAACAAAGTCTTCAAGGTATGAGAAAAAGGCAGACCAATCTACGGGTACACCGGTAAACTTTTTTTTATTCCGAGCAGTTAACCACAAACTAAAAAAAAAGTTTAAGAATATATATTTGGTAAAAGAGGTTTAAGAAATAAGTGTTGAACTTGTGAACCAGTGATTGATTGAGAAAAAGTGATGATGGAACCGGAAAAAGATGAGAATGGAAGATAAGAAGAGTGTGAAGTTGTCGGTTTGTCGGATTCAACACTCAGATAGTTTGCAGAGAACCAGATGTCAATGCCTCTCCTCAACGTGTTTTTCTCTTATTGTCATATTGCGTGACTAATAGAAATTAAGACAAATTTCGGTGTAATTAAGCTACATTAACGATAATAAGTGGTAATTAAGAGAAATTGACACAAAAAAGAACAATATCATTTTGGCATATTGCTACAAGGATCTTTCACCTTTTTCACCTTTTAAAATTTGCCTTTTCTGGTATTCCAAGTATGAGAAGTATTCCAAGTATGAGAGGTAGAAATTAGATGGTGTTAAAGATTCTGGATCGTTTAAAAGAGTGGTCAGCTTTCTTTCTCTACCATATTGACTTTTTATGGTTAAGTTCATTATTTTTATTTTTCATATTCTTTATTATTTTTCATCTTTTTAAATCATAAAGTTGATGATCCAGTCAGTACGGCTAGAAAGACAGTTTCTGGTTGATCGATGTATTTGCTCATCTTCTTCACACTCACTCACTATATAACGCCTAGATAATTATAGTATTAAATTTAATTAAAACTACTAATTTGATTTATTTTTAACTAAAAACAAAACTAATTTTAGTATTACTTTATGTAAATGTAAACACATTCATTTACCCACTTCGCCGCCCCCTTATGTGAAATAACCTAAAGATTCTTGGGAACACTCACATGACTTTGTTCTTTTTTTTCATTTTTTTCTCATGTTTAGTAATATTTTATTCTTTTCTATAATATTTTTTGTAATTACTCAAGAAATTCTTATAGTCACTTAAAAGAAAAAAAAATGTTTTAAATTAGTTTAAAGGTATTTTTAATGTGGTATATAGTCTTCAGTCTAGTGACAAATGATAAACTAAATGTAAACGCACTTACACATTCAAGAACCGAATTTTTACCGCCTACATTATATAAAAATTTGGTTGGTGAACCAGCAAATTGTGATTCAATATTGACAAAAAAATATATGGTTTATAGAGAAGACACAAATTGCCACATGATTAATTTACATAGTTTTATTAAGAAAAATCATTGTCTAAAACATATATGTATATTTTCAAAACTTCTAGACCAATTCACATGAACATAAATTTTTTAAACAATTAATTTATAATAATCAATAAATTAAGCATTGTAATAATAAAACATAATAATAAAATAAAAAAAGAATAAAAAATAAACATTAAATGAATGCTAACTGTCAAAAATTTGTGTCTCTTGGTACCTTCCTGCTTTCTCCTTCCTTCTTCTATATATATCACACTTTAGCTCGTCTCTTCGTCTTCACCATTCCTCTTCTTCTTCTTCTCCTGTCTCTTTTCTCAGTCTTCTTCATTATCTCTCCTACATTTCTCTCTCTGTTTAGTTATGGAGAAATCTGCTTCTATAGCTGCTCTGTTACTTCTTCTCTGTTTTCCCGTAGCTTTTTCCGGTCATGATTATGGTCAAGCTCTTTCCAAGAGTCTTCTCTTCTTCGAAGCTCAAAGATCTGGTATCTTACCACATAACCAAAGAGTCACTTGGCGTTCTCACTCTGGTCTCACCGATGGAAAATCAAGTGGCGTATGTCTCTAACTCTCTCATCTTTCGATTTCATTTCTTATAATCGAACACTAACGACAATGTCGCAACTAATGTTACCTTATAGATCTATTCACTGTGTTTTTCAGACATTGTTTCTGTTTTGTTCAGTACAAACTAAACCATCGTTGTGTTTTGTCTTTTTTTTTTCGGTATGTAGGTGAATCTGGTTGGAGGTTACTACGACGCCGGAGACAATGTGAAATTCGGACTTCCGATGGCTTTTACGGTGACGATGATGGCATGGAGTGTGATTGAATATGGTAATCAATTACAAGCCAACGGTGAGCTTGGTCACTCCATTGATGCTATTAAATGGGGAACTGATTACTTCATTAAAGCTCATCCTGAGCCCAATGTCCTTTACGGCGAGGTTGGAGATGGAAACACCGATCATTACTGTTGGCAAAGACCAGAAGAAATGACGACTGACCGGAAAGCTTACCGGATAGATCCGAGTAATCCCGGGTCGGATCTAGCTGGAGAAACAGCAGCTGCTATGGCCGCTGCTTCAATTGTCTTCCGCCGGTCTAATCCGGTTTACTCTAGGCTATTACTCACTCACGCTTATCAGGTTAACTCTCACTCTTTTGGTTTAAACCGGCGTATTTTATCACTTTTAAAAAGCGTATATTAGCAAAAAGTGGTGGTGTAATTTAATTTTGCCGACACATTATTTGATTATTATTACACAACAGTGAATAAAGTTACTTAAATGTCATTTTCCGCGCACGTTAAGCGTTACATCGAGGCCTCATTTACTAATTGAAAACGACAAATCTTAATATTGTTTTTTTTTTTTGGATTTGGAAAATTAATTTAAAAGATTTATTCTCTGAGATTTGCTATAACTAGTCATCAGGAATTTAGTAAATTTAATATTCCTACTATTTATAATGTAATATATATATATATATATGTATATATATTTTGTGTTTAAATTAAATATTTTAATGTAAAATTTTAATTTAAACACATTAGTTCACTATTTAAACTCCTTAAAACGGTGTCGTGTGTAGATCCCGTAAGTGGACCCTTAAAACGGCGCCGTTTCCGTCTGTCACGGGTTTTTTGTGTTGTTACCGTACAGATCTTAAAATGATCTCAGCCGTTCATCTTCAAATAATTTATTTTCTTTTAATAAAAATAAAAATACGCACGTGCCTTGAGGTGTCGGTGCCCATACTGTGTTAATGGCTTTCCCTAATTTAACCTCTACTTTTGATTAATATTACGAATCTGCCACTACCCGCTAAATAAACTAATTCCGTTTTTTTTGGTTGACAGTTGTTTGATTTCGCGGACAAATACAGAGGAAAATACGACAGCAGTATCACTGTTGCTCAGAAATACTACAAATCCATCAGTGGTTACAATGTAAGATCTCAAAACATCTTGTAATCTGAGAATTAATTTAGTTGAAATTGTTATGATGTCTGACTATGTTCTTAATCTCAATGATCAGGATGAGTTACTTTGGGCAGCTGCGTGGCTATACCAAGCTTCGAACAATCAGTTCTATTTAGACTATTTGGGTCGTAACGGTGATGCTATGGGTGGAACTGGTTGGTCTATGACTGAGTTTGGTTGGGACGTTAAGTATGCTGGTGTTCAAACTCTTGTAGCCAAGGTTAGACTTAGTAACAATCCAATTACGAAACCGGTTTTGAACACATTTTGATTTTGTTTCTAAACCGGTTTTTGTTTTGTTTCAGTTTTTGATGCAAGGCAAAGCAGGACGTCATGCACCTGTATTCAGAAAGTTTCAAGAGAAAGCTGATTTCTTTATGTGTTCTTTATTGGGTAAAGGCTCAAGGAACATTCAAAAGACACCAGGTGGTTTGATATTCAGACAACGTTGGAACAATATGCAGTTTGTCACTAGTGCTTCGTTCTTAACCACTGTTTACTCTGATTACCTAACTTCTTCACGAAGTTACTTGAGATGTTCTTCTGGAAATGTTGCTCCTTCTCAGCTTCTTTCCTTTGCTAAGTCTCAAGTTGATTATATCCTTGGAGATAACCCTAGAGCTACTAGCTATATGGTTGGTTATGGTAACAATTTCCCTCAGAGAGTTCATCATAGAGGCTCCTCCATCGTCTCTTACAAAGTTGACCGTACTTTTGTCACTTGCCGTGGTGGTTATGCCACGTGGTTTAGCCGTAAAGGAAGCGATCCTAACCTCCTTGTTGGTGCTATTGTTGGTGGTCCTGATGCTTATGACAATTTCGCTGATAGGAGAGATAACTATGAGCAAACTGAGCCTGCTACTTACAACAATGCACCATTACTTGGTGTTCTTGCTAGACTCAGCAGTGGTCATTCTGGTTATAGCCAGCTTCTTCCAGGTTTGTATCTAAAACTCAAACACTCCAATGTCATTCAGAAGAAGCTTGGAACTCAAAAGTAGTTTGCTTATTGTTTTTTTGTTCTGTTTCTGTAGCTGTTCCTGCTCCTGTAGTTCGAAGACCAATGCCTATTCGTAAACCGAGAGTGACTACTCCAGTTAGAGGTATGCTTCATTTGTCTACATGTGAATCTATGAGTGTGTACTGAACAGAGATTTGACTGTGTTGATTACTTGTGGTGCAGCAGCTTCTGGTCCAGTGGCTGTAGTTCAAAAGATAACTAGTTCATGGGTCTCAAAGGGAAGGACTTACTACAGATACTCAACTACTGTGATTAACAAATCACCAAGAGCTTTGAAAACTCTAAACCTTTCAATCAAAAATCTCTATGGACCAGTCTGGGGACTCTCAAGAACAGGCAATTCATATGGTTTCCCTTCATGGGTTCACTCATTACCATCTGGAAAATCCTTAGAGTTTGTCTACATTCACTCAACATCACCAGCAAATATCGAGGTTTCAAGCTACACATTGGCTTGATTAGTCAACAACAACAAACATCAAAGGACACAACAGAAATCACAGTGTGTATAGGTCGTGAGAAGAAGAGGAAAGTCTTTGGTTTTTCGTCATTTTTACTTTTGGGTTATAAAAGGATTGGAGAAAGGTTGAAGAAAGGTGTGAAGAGACAAAAAGTGAAGACTCTTCAACAAATTTCAAAGAAGAGTTTTTGAAGTGCTTATCCTCTTTCTCTTCCAAGTTCAATGCTTTTACATTTATATATAAATATATAGTGAGAGAGAGAGAGAGAGATAGTGTTTGTGAGATCTTACTTCTCAAAATTTGTGAGAAATTACAAGGATTGTTTTTTCATTCCTTGTAGCTCAAAAAAACATGTGTATGTCTTTGTCCTTTTGTGTTTTTTCATCTTTTGTCTTGGTGGGTCAATGGCAGTTGTAAAACTCAACAACAGTCCTTAATGAAAATGTGATTTGGTGCTTATCAATTAGCTTATCTTTGTTTTTTTTTTGTCTTTTTATTACATATAATTTTCAAATTTAGTGATAATACCAATCATTATCATTGTCATTATGGTTAACACTTAACACTTTTATTATATAGATCCATATATTGGAATGGTTTTGCTTTTGACATCTGATTCTTTTCTAACCACTTTAGACTTTACCATATCTTTTAGTTTTAGAGTTAAATTGATAAATAAAAAGTATAATAAATAGTGTGAAATGAGCAAAAAGTCAACTTGCTTTGAGAAAAGAACCAATAAAGTTTCACTTTCCCAATATTGTATATTTTCTAAAAGGTGTTAATCCATAAAATTTTTAAAATTTTCTACAAGTTGGTTACTTTGAATCTTTTCCTCAAATTAAATTTATATTATTTTCCTAATTTTATGACGTGATTTGTTAGTCTTCTAAATAGAAAAAATACAATCACAAATATAACAAATTTATAATAAATTTACATTTTTAAATGTGGTATAATAAATTTATATTTTCAAATGTGGTATAAGAGGTATGTTATCATTTTATATTTAATTATAAAATTTATAGACTTATGTTTTGGTATAGTTTTGTGTTAGAGTAGGTTTCATCTGAACTCTCTTCATCATCTCAAGATAATAAGAATTTTCTTCGTCATTTCTCTGCTACTTATATCATGATATCAAAGCAATGTATAAAGAACGAAATTATTAAGGCGAAACTTACTCTAACATTTTGTTTTGTGACACTTGATTTAATTATTTTTTGTCAACATTGGACCACAACTGATCGGCCCATTAGCCAAGTTCCTGCATAATGCATAATGCAGGCAACGGAACTCGATCCCGAGACATGCAAGTGCGCCTACCTTTAATGGATTTAATTAAATACTAAACTAATAGAGATATCCAACGAATATAATTATTCTAAATTATGGTTTATAATTAAGAGGTTATTTAAATATAAGTGATGTTATGATACTAAGAATTGTTTTGAAAAATTGACAGAAAAAACTAATTTGAAAATTATACTTTGTGAGTTATACAAGCAGAGAAATTTATTTCAATATAATAATACAAATAGTTCACAAAACATGAACCAAAAAAAAAGAAGCAAATATCATTTTTTACAAGTAAAAAAATAAATTGATGATATGACCAAACAACTTCAATAATAACACACAACACAAAGACATAAACTTAGATTTATCCAACAAATTTTTCTTTTGTATTATAAAAGCTTCACTTCTTAGCTTTGTTATACATTTCATCAATCTCTCTCTGATAGTGTTTGAGAAGCTGAGGCCTTTTCTTCTTGAAAGAAGGTGTAATGAGATCTCTTTCCATGTCAAATGGAACTGTGTCCAAATAAACACCTTTGATCATCTCAAATCCTTTCAGCTGTCAGAACAAAAACTTGTTAGTGAAATGATTGTTCAAAATAAAACAATGTTAAGAAGAATAGCTGACAAATCAAACCTTTTTGTCTCTAGCTACTCTGTTGAATTCTCCAATGATAAATTCTTTAATCTTTGGATTTTGACAGAGTGATTCAAAATCTCCTGATACATTATGTTCTTTAGCCCAATGTTCGATTTGTATCTTACTTGGACATACCACTGCCACTAAGTAAGACTCAAAACTGTTTCCATAAACCCATATCTGCAAGAAAATGCTTCAAAAGATCAGAATATCTCAATTTCCTATGTAGGATATGTATTATATTCTAACATGCCTTCTCGAGATGTACATAGGTGAAAGTCTTTTCCAAATTAGCATGATAAAAATGACCCATATATCGTATATTAGACTAAAATGATCTCAACTTTTGGTGTCGAATATCTATCACATTCTAATGAGAGATTGATTGTTATTACCGATTCAATGGCGGCAACGTGACTGTAAATGTTCTCCAAGTTTTCAACAGCAACGTATTCTCCTTGTGAGAGTTTAAAGATATTCTTCTTACGGTCAATGATTTTCATGGCTCCATCTGGTTGCCATTCACCAACATCACCAGTGTGAAGCCATCCATCAATGAAGACTTCTTTAGTGAGATCTTCACGTTTGTAATAACCTGAAAACAAAGTCTTTCCTCTGATACAAATCTCCCCACGTGGTGTACTTGCAAGAGCATCATAACCCATCTCTGGTACTGACTCAAGCCTTATGTCAACGTTTGGAACTGGTGGACCAACAGTTCCAAGCATTGCAAGCTCATTAGGAATCGACACAAATGTCCCTCCACAACTCTCTGTTAAACCATAACCTTGTAAAACATGAGCACATGCTACAACTCGAAGGAATGATTCAATGTGAGATGCAAGAGGAGCTGCTCCTGAGAGAATCAGACGCACGTTTCCTCCTAATCCTTCTTTTACCTGACAACATTTTAACCATTCAGACTTTGGTTTTGTACTAACAATCAAAAGGTTTAGAATCTATGAGTGGATTGGCCCCTAGCTTTTATATATTAGATTAGAATGATCCCAACTTTCGATGTGGGACAATTACATTCCAACACGCTCCCTCGAGATGATAGGTAGTATAACCTAACATTCCAAAACCACAATAGACTTTTTTAGTAGTGTGTCTATTGGGCTAGAATCTTGGGCTTTAATACCAATTATGGGCTTCCAACTCAAAACCAATTGGCAATGAGTGGATTGACCCTTAACTTATATATATTAGATTAGAATGATCCCAACCTCCGTTGTGGAACAATTACATTCCAACACTATTAAGAGAGTGAATTTTCAACCTTTTTAAATACAATTTTGTCACAGAGTGGAGATGCTTGCTCATGAGTCTTCCCTTTCACCATGTTTTTATGTTTTCTGCAAACAGGTTTCACAAACATAGAGATCAAAATGACTATAAAACTATGGTGGTTGAAGTAAACAAAATGCTACACTTACAAGTTGAATGCAAAGTTGAACATTGTCTTCTTTAAGAAACCACCATCAGAGAGTTTCTGCTGAAGACCTTGAAGTTGATATAAACAAAGAACAACAGTTATTTGATTTACTCTTTTTGCTAGAGAAGAGTCTTTCAATGTGGCAACTTACCTGAGTATATTCTCTCTAATACACGAGGAACAGCACAGAAGATAGTTGGTTTTAATGCACCAATGTCTTCTATCAATAACTTAACATCCTGATGAATAAACAAATTTGTTTAATGAACAGATTCTATAGACAAAACAAACAGATTATAGAACATACCCCTCTCCAGAATCCAATAGAAGCTGCTTCAGAGATAAAGAGCTCCTCAATCACTCGATCGAAGATGTGAGCCAAAGGTAGATATGACATATATACATCTTTACTGGTTAACTGTTGAAACAAAGAATCATTGATTATAATGATATCTACACATTTTTGAAGTAGTGATAATGTTACTTACCTCTTCATTGATGGTTTTAAGCAGTTTTTTAACACCTTCAAGGAGATGAATAATGCTTTCATTTGTAAGTAAGACTCCTTTAGGATCACCAGTTGTACCACTTGTATACATTATTGTGCAAATATCACTTCTTTTCTTCTCTGGTAATTCATAATCATTACCCTCACCCTGCAAATCAAACACATACAATTCAGGATTCAGAATTTATATGAAATGTGAATACAACTAATATACAAGTATGGTTCTCTTCTCTTACTAGCTTCAAGAATTGGTTCCATGAATATATTGTTATATTGTGCTTCTCAGCTTCTGCTCTTTGTTCATTTGTAACCTCACCAAAACTCACAATAGCTGTTCCAAAAAACCAACATAAGAATTGTTTCATTCACTGGCCTTTTATTGAACAAACAAACACAAGAGTTGCTACACTTACTCTTCATATACTTAGTTGAATTTGGAGCTGTCTTTAATAATTCAGAGATCTTTTTCTCCTCAGAAAAAGCAAGTGAGACCTCAGCATGACAAATGATGAACTCTATAGCTCCAGCACCTATCAAAATTGCAGCAATCAAATACCTATTATTATACGATCATTTGACAATTGATCTTCAAACGAAATACTGATTGGTAGCAAAGTAAACGTATCAAAGCTAAAATCTTAATGTTAATGTTAGATACCTAGAGTGTCATACAAAGGTACACAATAGAGTCCATGAGCATTACATGCCTGTTAAAAACACAATAGAAGAAAGATCATCAACATTTTTTTTAACATAAATCATAAGTTTGTGCTAATTACAACTTAAAATCCATTAATTAATATTTAACCTGCATGCTTATGATCCATTCAGGACTGTTGGCGCCATAAATACCACATTTGTCCCCCTGTGGACCACAATTAATTCTAGTTAACATATTGTTGAAATTTTAGATACATATCACTATCTTTATATTTGACATTATATTAAAACCACTTTTTGTATATGCAAGTAGCCTTTAGCCTAGTGGCAGTAAGTAAGTCTACTAAAGACATGTGTATTTGCATATTTAGGGATCGAGTCTCGCCGCCTACACTATGCAGGAACTTGGCTAATGGGTCGGTCAGTTGTGACCCAATGTTGACAAAAATATATATATATATATATATATATATATATATATATAAAGAAATAATTTGGAGGTTAATTACTTTCCCAACTCCAATAGTTCTGATAGAGTTTCCAAGCTTAATCACTACATCATATACTTCTTTGTAAGTTTGCCATACATAATTCCCAGCCTGTCAAATAAAATAAAAAATACATACAACTTAATTGCTAATTAAGTTTGATAAATAAGTTAATTATTCTATATTTTTGGTATGAAAATTGGATAATTAAGTTGCTGAATTCTTACTACTCCATTATTGATTTCTCTACGACCAAGCATATTATTATTTGGTGACTTCTCCACAGATAATCTGTAATCAAAACAAAACACATCGATAAACAACAAATATTAAGATAAATGTTTAGGTTATTATCAATAAATAGTGTCATGAACTTAGGTAGTTGGCTATATTAATTGCACTTTTTCTATATGAAATTTTTTTATGTTACTACATTTTTCTAGATTAGACTACTAATCTTTCGAGTAGTTTTCAAGTTAGATGTTTGGTTAGACAATAAATCATATAATTATCACAAACAAAAAAAGAGTAGACCGAAAAATTCGCGATTTAACATAGTTAGTTTTTCAAGGGAAATTTCACTCTATGACAATCAATAACTTTAAAATTAAAGATATGACAATGATAAATTTTAATTAGAAAAATAACAACACATATTACCAAAAAGCTTCTAGTTAGATTGCTAACAATATTTTTATCACATTTTTGAAGGGGTTTTTGGTAATATATGTTGTTATTTTCATAATTAAATTTTTTTTGTCAACCTTACTCATTCATTTTACTAATGCGATCGACAAAAACCCGATCCATACCCAAATTGCTCTCACTGGAGCTGGTTATGGATTTCGGACGGATTTTTCCGTTTCAATAGAATTTAATTCTTCTACTGATAAATTAGGACTCTAGCTAAAATACATGTATTGAGTTTTAAAAAAAAAGATAAACATGTATTGAGTAATTAATCAGTAAAAACACACAAAACTTCAAACTTATCTTAAGATTAACATGAAATTAGCTTTAAGTGAATTCTATGCCAACATTAACAATGAATAACCAATATATATAACCAAATTTCTACACCAATATATATAGAACCAGACAGAAGATATGTCAATAAGAAAGTGGTCGGAAAGAGAGATGGTTAAGAGAAATCAAACCGGAAAATATCCCAAGCAGTGATGAGATCATTAGCCGGTTCAGGAAAACCATCTTTAGCGTAGATACTCCGGTAAACCGGACCAAGTGAAGGAGTTCCTCCATCGACACCTTCTTTACCCTTCTCAACCTCAACGATGTATCGAGTCGTCGCCATTATAAGATTATCAGAGTTTTGATATAAGTTTTGTTGAGCTTTAACAAGTTTAAAAATGGTGTTGGAACAAAGATTTAGAAAGAGACAAAGTGAGTTGTTGACCCAATCCTCAAAGTCAACTATACTTCATGGTCTTCTTTGTGAAATATTCAAATATAAATATATATATATATATATATATATATATAATGTGATTGGTAATGATTCTGGTTGCTCTGCAAAGCAAAAATTTTTCCACGAATTAATCATGTTTTAAATTTATTTTTAGTCTTTTTCTTTGTGACATTTATATATTTAGTTTAGATTATTTTCTGCCCCCAACTTTATATAAAACATCTTATTGATTTTTATTTATTTATTTTTTAACATTAAAGTTTGCTTTTATTTCTTTTGAATGTTATGAAATGAATGTCTTTTATCCACTTGTCATAACAAGATGCTAAATTTGACCAACTCAATATTTTCTAGATAAATCAAGAAAATTTAATAAATATCACAAAAGTATTTTCTTTTTGTTTCTAAGATACATATTTTAACTCTCTCTTCTTCTTTTTTATTTTAATTATGAAGCTTTTTAAATAATAATTTATTTCTATTCTTTAATGTTTCAAGATCCATTTATGCAACTAGTGGCTGGTGGTAAGTCCGCTAAAGACAGACGCATATGCACCAGGGATAGAGTCCCATCACCTACAAAATTTATGTAAAAATTTGGCTATGGGCTGGCCTTTGTGGTCCATATTGATATTGCCGTTGACAAAAAAAAATGTTTCAAGATCCATTTAATGTTGTATCCATTTAATGTTGTATCCATGTTTGTTTTTGAACAATTAGATCGACAAAACTCGTTTTATATTCTAAATCTCACCTCTAAAATCTCTCTTTAATCACTTCTAATCAATTTTTTTGTGTCAAGTCATTAGATAGATTATCTTACCGGAGAAAAAACTCGATAATGAATGATGTATACATGTTATTCATATATTTTTGATATTCCAGACGATATATAATAAATTTGATCACAAAATACACTTAGAGTTTTATCCATGTTCCTTTGACAGCACACATGTGCTTATAATATTAAGATAGACATTTGACTTTCATATATCAGTAAGATTATAATGGTTAAAATAATTGTTATCCGAATACACTAGTGTATTAATTAGGATATATGGCATTTTAAAAATATAATCAATACACAAAAATAAAATAAAAAATGATACCTTACGTAGTGGTTAACCATAATCATGATCAAGAACCCTATTGATCATATATAGGTGTATTTTACAAAATAAACTTGTGAGTTAGTCTTCAAGTTTTGAGAAAATAATCATCTTAACCAACCAAAATTACATGTTTAATAGTCATACGACATTGGATTTGTCGTTTTGGTTTTCATTTGATTTTTTTTTGTCAACGACAATATTAATATTGGACTACAATGGTCAATCCATTAGCCAAATTCCTATATAAATTTTGTAGATAGTGAGACTTGATTCCTGGTAATTCATGTACATCTGCCTATAATAGACTTATCACTAACCACTTCATATACATCTACCTATAATAGACTTACCACTAACCACTAAATTAAAGACGATTTGCGCTTTCATTTGAATTTCATACCATTGACTTTGAATTCTTCTAAAGATAAGCTTCATTAAAAAAAAGTAGAAAAAATCGCCCTGTTGTTTTGAGTATTTCAATGACCATATCCTTATTTAGACCATTCTTATGACATTTATTGAGTTTCATAAGTAATGAAACTATTCTGATAACAAACAAAAATAAAGTCAAAAGTCATATGGTGTTGAAATTTTGAAAGATTTGCTTCTTCCTTTTGTTTCAGTATGGGCTTTATATAAGCCCACTTATTACAATATGGCTCAATTAAATTCATTTATTGGTCCAGTGAAAGTTTCATAAATTATAATCATGTATTGGCCTTCAATACCCATGTCAATGTGTCAACTCTCAAGCTTCAAATGCCACTTGCTTAACCAATCTCAACTATTTTACAAAAAAAATATTTTTAAACTTAAGTTGATATTTTTATAGAAAAAACATTCAATTACAAAAATATATTGATTATTTGGTATACTTTGATCCCAATTTTCAAGTAAATCATATCCTAATTATGACTAGTCAGAAACTGAAAATTATGATGAATTAAATCATTTAAGATAAATTAAACCAAATTTAAACCAGATTCGTCTCTAAGAGATGACAACATAAACATTTTCCTAAAGCCCATATTTCAGAATGATCCAAAATTTAATTTTTGATTGTAAAAATATGAAAAAAGTTGAATAAAGGTCCCATATTTAAGAAAAGTTACTCAAAAAAATATTTTTAACCTAACTAATATTAAAATAATAGAGATCAAATTTAAGAAAAATTTTAAAGTTTTATTTTTTAATCTAATTAATTACTAAATTTTGAATTCTTTTAAGAATTTAGATTTTTTAAATCATATTTCATTAGAAAAAATATGTACTCTTTTGAAATATAATATAAATATTTTTTTCGTATTTTGTCTAGGATACATAATGATGCATATTATGTTTTTTTCAACAACTGGATCGATAAAATCTGATCCATAGCCTAACCTACAACCTAAAATCCTTTTTTATTCTACTAGTGTAGTGGGGAAGAATCGAATCTAGTCATTAACTCGATTATCCTAACCATTAGACTGAGAATAACTCGGCAATAATGTATATTATATTAGGTAGCCAATATAAAAATAAGAATATTAAATAATTTTCTTTGATATTAATAATTTAAGAATGAATTTGTTATATTAATGAAGTAATAGTTGAGACGTATGACGTCAGGCAAATTAATAACTCGAAAATGTGGTTAAAGTCATACCTAAAATCTGGCCATTGTCCCCCGACACTTCATTAATTTCCGGGATTTATAAGAACTACTATTCATTTTTGTAATGCGGTTCAATTTATGCGTAGTCAAAAGTTTATACGATAGTCGAGGACGCGTGGTTTAATGGTAAAGACCACTTTAACATTCTTTAGGATAGGTGCAATCTACAAATAAATATTTTCTTTGAACATTTAAATGGACCGTTAGTTTTGAGTGTTGGAGAATCGAACCCACAAGCATAATAAATTAATAACACCTGGAATCTGTCTCTTACCACCTGACTACAACACTTAAGACTAATTTACTTCTTTGTAATTAAAATTTTAGAGCAAATTCTTTAATTTTTCGTATTCAAAGTTTTGTACGAGAGTATTCTTGTGTAGACACATTTTGCTATCAAAATTAATGATAAAATTACATAGTTGTTGATAACAAAATTATTGAAACCACAATTAACGAATTATTTCAATTTTTTAAGGTTGAATCTTTTAAGCACAAAATCACCGCAATTACTTTTAGTGATGTATACATCATAGAATAATCAAAATTCATATTTATTGATCACACTTCTTAATAGCTTATGCATGTAAATTTCTTAGGGTATATTAGTGTTCACATTTGGTCCAACCACATGACCCCAAGATTTTTACAAATTAAAAACAAATCATAAACACACAAAAAAGTCTTATATAAGTTTGATTTATTTATTCTTAAACAAATTATAAACACACATATAAGTCTTCAACTTTGATTTATTTATTCATGCATTAGTGTGTTTTAAACAATCTCTTAGGTTTAAATAAATAGAATGAAATTTATAAATATAAAGTACTCCTTCCTTTCTATAATAAGTGCCTTCCATTTTATAATAAGTGTTTGTTCTAATATTTTTTACGTAAATTAAGAAAATATATTAAAATTTTATTATACTCCTAAAAATTATTTGACTATGTACATTTTTTATCAGTTAATAATAAGTTTAAACTAGATAATTTATATTAAAATTTACATCATAAATTTAAAATAACACTTATTTTTTTTTCAACTTTACTCATTCTTTTTATTACTAATAGGATCGATAAAACTCGATCCATAGCCAAATTTTTTTCCTTCTCCTTGTATTTGGGAGGAATCGAACTCTGGTACTTGGAAAAAGCTAAAATAGCCTCTACTATTGTACCACGTATCCTTAGCAAAACGAGGACACTTATTATAAAACGAAAAAATAATCCTAAAACAACATTTTTATAAAATGTAGAAGTATCATTTTAATGTACATTAGTAGCCACTTGGTTATGATTAAAAGAAGTCTTTGCGTTGTGTCCGTGACACTGTCGGACAACAAGGTCCGAACGGTTGATGTCGACGTTAACCTAACGGTTGTCTTTTTATGAGAATTATTGATCATTTTTATTATATTTTTTACACTACATTTATTTTATATTTCTATCAACCATTTGATTCATGGACATATATCTATAATAATAATAACATGATACTTTATATAGTGTGTAATTATTTAAAGAAATAAAAACATATATGGACTCCATGCAAAATACTTTTAACGTATACTTAAATATTCTTTATTTTTTTAAGTTTAAAATTCTGAAAAATATGTCATTATCAGTCAGAATAATGAGAGTCGTTGGGAAATTTCAAAGGCTTTTGAAAGATGAATCAGTAAAAGAGATTTGATTGATATTTAATAATTTGGACTTCTATATATACATCTGTATTCACACTCATGTCAATCACTTATTCTCAAAGCAAATTTGTGATTTTCTTTTTAGTTTCTTGAGTTTAATTTGTGATATTTATGGGAAATTGCATTGAGAGATGGAGGCAAAGTGAAGAAGAAGAGGTTAGAGAAAGAGCTAAAGAGTCCTTCAAACTTGGTTACAATGATGGTAATGAAGATCATGGTCATGGTGGAATGAAGGTGAAGATAGTTCTTACAAGACATGAATTAGATATGTTTTTGTTACAAATGAATCATGGTGGAAACTTGATGATGAGCAAAGATGTTATGGTAGAGATAGAGAAGAAGATCAAAAGAGCATCATCACCATCATCAATGGCTTGGGAACCATCTTTAGAGAGTATTGTGGAGTGTCCAGAAGTTCAAGAAATGGATAGATGAATATATGATGTATGATGATAATGAGTTTGATCATAATGATTATCATGTATTGGTTATAGTAGAGCATTGTTTTAGATTTATGGTGATTGGAAACTAGATAACATTTTTGCTCATCACTAATATCCTTTTAGATCTCATACTAATGTATGTAAACCCTCTTGTTTCTTGAAGTTTTATGGTTTTTTTTTCTTTTTTTTGACAATTAAATCGATAAGATCTGATTCATTGTAGAAAATCTCTTATCCAACCCTTTATCACGTTGGACAAATTCGACTTTTTAAAAACAAATAGAGAAAATAATAAATTTGTCATTTAGCCACTTGATCAATGATACTTTTTCGTTAATAATTCTATTTTAAATAGTTTTTATTCATCTAATAAAAAATACGAAAAAATATCTTGTTAAATGGTTAATATCATATTTATAACTCTAATATAATTTGAACTTTAATGAATGAGTTTGAGTTATACAGATCGAATTTTGTCGATTTAGTTGTTGATAAGAAAAAAAATTATATCCAAGAGGGCGGGTTCGATTCCCCGCACTTCTGCTTTGTTTGTTAATTACTCCTATTTAGTTTTAGTTGATGTTATAGAAATTTTACAACATATTAAAAAAATAATGATTAGTTTAGTTTTTCTAAATAAAATATATTTTATTACAAATTCTAAAATAATTTAACCAACAAAATTCAAAAAGTCAAAAACACTAAAAATATAATAAATTTCGCACATAAATCTTAAGACATCAACTAAAATGAAACAAATTTTTATTCTAAAACATCAACTATAAAATAAACGGAGGTAAACAGAGGTATTAGTATATATTATCCTCAGCCGTCGGATAATTCAATTTATTTTATATCTTTCGATAAATCAACGGCTCAAGATCAATCGAAGCAATAGACCAAAAAAAAAAAGCTCAATGGAGACCGTTGGTATCTTTCCCTCTTTCGTAGCCTCTCATTTCTCATCTCCGTCAAAACTTAGCTGATAACCGCCGATGCTCCTCCTTCTTCTTCTCCGGTGACTTTCTCGTCTTTTGATATTCAGATTCATTTCAATGAGTCTTCGTCTTCTTTCTTCCGTTTTCTTCGGAATCAATCGCATCCCTAATCTCCATGACTCTCATCCTCTTCTTCGCTCTGATGTCTTCTCTATCTTCTTCATCCACGGCAGTAAACCGGAGAATATCAGTCGTACACGGCGACCGATTCTATCCTCATCTTATTCCGATCGTAATAGAGACAGTCTCAGCTCCTCCGTCGATGTTTCGTCGTCTCTTCTGGATGATGAGATTCTGAGCTGCGTATCCGCCGTTAGAGATGCGGATGAAGCACTCGAGGTGATTTCTGATAAATTCGGATCCAACCGTAGTGGAATCGTTGAAATTGAAGATTGCCGTTCGATTATTTCCGCTGCTCTTAGTCGTGGCAATGTGGAGCTTGCTTTGTCGATTTTCTACGCCATGCGATCGAGTTTTGATTTAGGTCCTCTTATATCACTTATCTAATTCACTCAGAGTAGAAATCTTTGTAATTGATTAAGCAGATTGATGACTGATTGTGTGTTCGCAGGTGGAAGTGAAATTGATCGATGGAGATGGTCAAGGCCTGATGTTGAAGTCTACACGGTATTGGTTAATGGTCTTGCTGCTTCTTTAAGAGTTTCTGATTCTCTAAGGATTATCAGAGATATTTGCCGTGTAGGAATCTCCCCTGCTGAGGAGGTAACTATGCCGTGTTCGAACAAACTTTATCATCTTCCATTACTTTTAGCAATACATTACTATCCTTGCATGTTAATGGTTTCCTATAAATGGTCTTAACTTAAGGTTCATTCAAATAGTCTGGCTATTTATTTAGGTTCCCTTTGGTAAAATCGTGAGATGTCCTAGCTGTATGATTGCTATTGCTGTTGCACAACCTCAGAATGGAGTTCAGGTAATGGTGATTGAACTGAATCTTCAGTGCTTGACATATCTTCTTGTGAATGACTGGATGATTTGCTTTCTCTGTTTCTAGATTGTCTCTTGCGCTACTTGCCGTTACCAATACGAGCTTTTCTCTGGTGATATAACAAGCATAGAATCAGAAGAGCTCGGGTGAGTTCTCTTCAGTATCTCTCTTCTTAGTTGCCTAGTTTTAGCCTTTTAGGCAAAGGGTGATACAGCGTATGTTGGGTGTGAGATTGGTCTTTGTTTGACAATTTGGCCTTAAAAATCGAGTTGAGACGTGTGTGGTGTTGATGCTGAGATATTCACTTTTTCTAAGGAGCTACATCTGCCGAACGCAGCAAGGACATTCCTCTCTGGCAAAAAGGGCTCAGACTTATCCAGATAAAGAAGAACAAAATCACATCTGCGGTGCACTCTATTGTGGTAATTGCCATTGTTACCACGGTTTCAGTTTCAAAAGAACAAAATATGATACAGCTGATACCGTAACCATTGCATTTGAATTCAGGTAAAAACTCCTTCAGGTACAGCACGGACACACCGGTTTGCTACTGAGACAGCTGAACTTCCTGCGCAGGAAGGAGAAAGAGTGACAATTGCATCTGCTGCTCCTTCCAATGTTTATAGACAAGTAGGACCTTTCAAGTTTACCCCCAAAGCTCCAAACTTTTACCCTGGAGAACCTATGAGCCTGACAAAGCACAAGGATGGACGAGAATCGTTTTTGCTAAGACCTCCTAGTAAAGATGGAGATAAACTCTTGCAACCCTCGTTTTTAATCCCTCTTCTTGCTGTTTTGGCTACTGGAGATGCTGCTTCTGGTATTATTGATCCCACTTTGCCTCAGCTACTCTCAGTTGCTGCTATTACATCACTAGCAATTGGAGTAACCGTAAATTCTTTTGTCCTTCCTCAGCTAAATCAGGTTTATATTCTCTATCACGCATAGTGCTTCAAGTGAATATAATTTAATCTCTTGGGTATGAATTTTATAAAATCTTACACGGTTTCAGCTCCCTGAGCGGGCAGTGGATGTGGTCAAAATGAAGCAGCAACTTTTATCTCAGTATGATGTGCTCCAGAATCGCATTAGAGATTTAAAAGAAGCACTTGAGAAAGAGGTACTTAGGCCATAAATGGTGATGTAGCTTATAGTTTTTACATTTTGGTTTTTAGTTTTAAGTGTAAATTTTAGTTTTTCAGAAACATGAATGCTGATTTCTGGTGTAAAAACATCAACCATTCAAGACCTTAGTCTCAATTATCTATACCTTGTGAACCAACAATACATAATCAAGCATTCACAACTGAAGCTTTGTCTATTTAGGTGTGGATGTTGGCTCGAATGTGCCAGCTTGAAAACAAAATTTTAGCTGTGGGAGAACCAGCTTACCGGTATAACTCTCTCAAATCCATTCCAAGCCAAGCAATTGTTAAAATCTATCATAACATGTGTATCTTACTGGAATTTAGAACTCGAAGAACAAGGGTAAAGAAGGTACGAGAAGGTCTAGAGAACTCCATAAAGGGAAGGATTGAGCTGATAGATAGTTATGCCAGAGTAAGAAACCATTATGAATCTATCAAAACATTTGGTCCATCTCTTGGTTTTAATCGCTCAGTTTGATCTTTATTTACATGAAGATATCTTCAATGATTGAGATAGAAGTGGAAATGGACACTGATGTTCTTGCAGCCGAGGCAGTGAACAATACTGTGAGTTACTTTTAAGAGCTTACATATGAACCTGATACGAACAAATGTGATGCTAATAAGTATTGTTTAACAGGAAAACATTGCTGAGCAGATAGAGCAGATCATGGAAATCGAAAACCTTGAGGAGGTAATATCGTTTGCTATATCACTTCCTACAACGTTCCAATTTCATTTGCACAAAACAAAGCATACATACAACAACTATTGTGTTCGTGATGCAGAAATGGAAATTACAAGCTGAAGCAAACGACGAAGCAGAAAGACTACTCAGCTCCTTACCTTAAAACAGCTCTCTGTCAATAAACTCGGTTAGTTAAAAATCATCATCATACATCATGATTTATGAACTTCATTGTGTAAAGTAATCATCTTTCGGCGGCATATGTAAGACATCATCAATAATGTTTGCTGTCAAAAAACTGCAATGTAGATTCGTCAATGATATGAAATTGTGGACTAATGTGTTCTGTCATTTACACTTTTAGTTAGCATTAAAATAGAAAAAATGATGATTTTGTACAGGTCAAAATCTCTGGAGCTTCGCTAAAAGTTAAGTTACATTTGTCGGTCACTCTATATTCATCAATTTGTCATGTAATAAATATTATTTTCATTTGAATATAATTTGATGCTTAGGGATTGTTTTGTCTCCTTTTCAATTTTTATAATGTTAAATGCAAGCTTATAATTAGTTGCTAAATACGCAAAGTGACTGACCATGTTCAGAAAATGTGACATTTAATTTAATATAATCAAAAAATTAAGGTAAAAAAGTTGAAAAATGCCACGTGTCATTTCTTCTCCACTCTCCTCTTTTTAATCCCAAACAAGGTTAGTTATTAATTTCTCTAGAGAAGCTTCTCTTTTGATTCTCTTCTCTCTTCTCGTTTTTCAATCTTTCTCTTTCTTCATCGAGTTTTGGAGCTTCAATGGTGAAGTCTATATTGGTCACCGGCGGTGCTGGTTATATCGGAAGTCATACGGTTCTTCAGCTTCTTCTCGGTGGTTATAATACCGTCGTTATTGACAATCTCGATAATTCCTCTCTTGTTTCGATCCAACGCGTTAAAGACCTTGCTGGAGATCATGGAGGAAATCTCATTTTCCACCAGGTTTGTTCGTTTCTTCCTTTCTCCTCTGCTTTGATTGATTGGGTTCGTGATCACATTACCTGAGCTGAGAGAGTCTTTGTATCTCGATTTGCTTACGATTTCGTTTTGGGAGTA
The DNA here is from genome assembly GCA_900406435.1 of Lepidium aucheri. Lineage (NCBI taxonomy): Eukaryota > Viridiplantae > Streptophyta > Magnoliopsida > Brassicales > Brassicaceae > Lepidium > Lepidium aucheri. The sequence continues at coordinate 68,643 of OVBA01000036.1, read as the reverse complement.
ATGTAGATCATATCTCGATTTCTCTATCGAATTGTGGTTTAGATCATTAGTAATCTGAGATTGTTTGCAAATTCAGATAAGTAATTGTATCTCGTCTCTGCAGGTGGACCTTCGCGATAAACCCGCGCTTGAGAAGATTTTCTCTGAATCAAAGTGAGTTTAGAGTACATTCTCTAGTGATTTCTTCTTACTCATATACACATTATTTCCAGACAATCAGATGTTCAAGTCGTATATCGATCTGAAAAGCCTAGGAAGAAGGAAATCTTAGTTTAGGGAATTTGGTTTTGTTAGATCAAATGAAGTGCCAAGATCTGATCTTAATGAAATGATTTATGTTTTCATCCTTAAGTCTCCAGAGAATTGTGATTCATTGTTCTTTGTGCCTGTAATGTAGGTTTGATGCAGTAATGCATTTTGCTGGATTGAAAGCAGTAGGCGAGAGCGTAGCCAAACCAGTTCTGTATTATAACAATAACTTGATTGGGACTATTACACTATTGGAAGTAATGGCTGCACACGGATGTAAAAAAGTAAAATCCCTTTTCTTATGTATTGCAGATTCTTTATTTATATGTGAAACATGGTTTAACTTTTGATTTCATTCAGCTGGTATTTTCTTCGTCGGCTACTGTGTATGGCTGGCCAAAGGAGGTTCCTTGTACAGAGGAGTCCCCCCTGTCGGGAATGAGTCCTTATGGAAGGACAAAGGTACTCGGTAGTTTTTGATATCAAAGTGAAAACATTTTTTCTTTTTGTGGATTTGATTGGTATTTATCCTGAAATGTTTCTCGATTTTTTAGCTGTTCATCGAAGATATTTGCCGTGATGTACAACGTGGTGATCCTGAATGGAGAATCATTATGCTGAGATACTTTAACCCTGTGGGAGCTCACCCTAGTGGTCGCATTGGGGAGGACCCGTGTGGAACTCCAAATAATCTTATGCCTTATGTCCAGCAAGTCGTTGTTGGGAGGCTACCTAACCTTAAAATTTATGGAACTGACTATACCACTAAAGATGGCACTGGTGTAAGACTTTCACATCTCTATACAAGGATTCTGCATTTTACTGTCCTTCAAATCCCTGCATCGTTCTCACATAGACCTGCTTCTTATCACTCTTTCACATGGATCATGTACATCTTGTATTTTGGTCCATGGGTTGGGAATCAAAGGAATTGTTTGCTCCAATTCCTTTGAGTTATCACTGGATCTCTTAAGTTTCATGATCATTTGATAGGTTCACTTATCTTGCTTCAATAGTAAGTAACAATATGAGATTTCATTAGCTTCCTCAACTGTCGACTTCACATTGACCCAATACTTTGTGATGTAATAATGTTTTGTTTTGATCCTCGGTGTGATGAGTTTATGCTAATTCCCCGGTCCTTTACTACTTCAGGTACGAGACTATATTCATGTTGTTGATCTAGCAGATGGCCATATATGTGCTCTTAAAAAGCTAGACGATTCTGAAATTGGTAGGTTTATCTTCTCTACCTAATAGTTTCGACAAAACATGCCTGCTTACTTAAACATACTCAGGTGTTTGACTTGGCTCTTGTGCTAGGCTGTGAGGTATTTAACCTAGGAACCGGAAAGGGAACAACAGTGTTGGAGATGGTTGATGCATTTGAAAAAGCTTCTGGAATGGTAAGATCACTTCTCTCAGGCACATATGTGTTTGCTTGTTACATGACACAGACTTAATAGTTTGAATTGATATCTACAGAAAATCCCAGTGGTAAAAGTTGGAAGGAGACCAGGTGATGCAGAGACCGTCTTCGCATCAACTGAGAAAGCTGAACGTGAGCTAAACTGGAAGTAAGTAAAGACCCAAACCAATGTTTTTTTATTTTAAGTGTCAAAATAACTCAAAGAATATTTGGACAGGGCTAAGTTTGGAATCGAAGAGATGTGTAGAGATCAATGGAATTGGGCAAGCAACAATCCTTTTGGTTATGGTTCTTAGACAGACAAAACATAACAAAACTAAATCCAACACTTGATTCTTTTCTTACTTGTTTGGGTCTTCTCAGCTATTTATCATCTTCATGTGTTACATTCTCAGCTCCTAAGCTTTGAAGCCACAAACACAAATGAGGAAGAGAATTTACTTCTCCATTCATATATCTCTCTCTGCTTTCTTCCTTTTGTAATTTATTTATATTTTCTCTCTCTCTCTCTCTATATATATATATATACATGCATAGGTTTAACTTAAGTGGATTCTGAGGATTTGTATCATCTTTGCTTAGGAAATTATTCTTTTTATGTTATGATTCATCGGATTATATTTGTACTAAAATAGTAATTGAATTCAATTTTTTTTCTTATGGTTTTGTTAGCTATTTCAAAGATTTATTTGTATTACTTATTCTCTCCGTTTCAGTTTAGTTGTTATCGTAGAGTTTTGCATATATATTAAAAAAATATGTAAATATTCTCTTATGTTCTTATCTGAATATTAAAATTTCAAACTATTTAATATTCTAATTTCAGATAATTTTATATTAAAAACTACATAAGTGAAACATAAAAATTTAGCCTAGAATAACAACTAATATGAAATGGACAGGGTACTAGTTACTTTTTCTTTTGTCAACAATTAGATCGATAAGACCCAATTCATAATTTAGCCCACATCCTAAAATCCCTTTTAATCCTAATAATATAGTGTGGAGAAATCGAATCCCGATATTCTGAATCATTAGCTAAATCATTTTAACCACCAGACTTGAGAGTAACTCGGCGGTTATAGTTACTCTTGAGATGAAGAAATAAAATAGTAAAGTCAAAAAAAGGACAAATGATATTTGGTTGAAGAAGATACACAAATCTCAAGGATAGTGGGAGCTCTCCAATGAATATGATGTGACTGCACTTTTTCTTTTTATTATTTTCTTCTTTCCCCTTTATTTGACTTCTTGAGATTACAAAATACATATATATACGAATTCAATATCTATTCAAAATACGTATAAAGAACATTGTTAATTCAAAAGCTAATTACTCTTTTTTTCTTTTGGTATATTCACTTGTTTTTTGAACATTTTACAGCTCTTAGATCCGAAGATATTCGAAGAAATATTATAAACCTTTTGAAAATAAATTACAGCAAATCTTCTTTTATTAAAAAATGTTTTTCTTTTTCCTTTAAGAAGATTCAGCCTTAATTCCAGCATTTTTTGGGCTCATTTCAAGGAGAAACTGTCACCATAATAAAGTAAAATATGAAATTACTCATTTTCTTCGTGAAAAATAGATTTTTACAATTACTAATTTACTAATTAGTTTCGTGAAACTTGCAGCAAAAAACACAAAAATATGTGAGAAAATAATAAGAAAAATAATAAAAAAAGGTAATAAATTAGCAATGGAAGCCTAAGACAGAACCGTCGGCAATAGAGACGGTGACCCGACAATCCGATTTAGCAATCACGTGATGTGTAAACACGTGCATTACTTTTACCCGACCCGCTAACTCCATTTTCGACTCTATTTCCATTGTTGGCCCGCCCCGATTCCCATACCCGAAACCCGGATTCGCATATCCATCCCCTAGATTTGGCCCGCTTCCTCCCCCTACTCCCACCGGTGTACCCGGAAATCCCGGCGGAGCTCCATTTCCTGGCAAACCCGGTGGAGCTCCATTTCCAGGAAACCCCGGTTGAGCTCCATTCCCTTGATATCCCGGTGGAGCTCCATTTCCTTGAAAACCCGGTGGAGCTCCATTTCCTTGAAAACCCGGCGGAGCTCCATTTCCTGGAAAACCCAAACCCGGTGGAGCTCCATTTCCTGTAAATCCCGGCGGAGCTATGTTTCCTGGAAATCCCGGAGGAGCTATGTTTCCTGGAAATCCCGGAGGACCCATACTTCTCGGATTACCCGACCCGGGATCTCCGGGTATAACTGGAGGTTGATTCGGATCTCTCGGAAACGCCGGAGAGCCTGGAGTTTTCGGAGGATTTCCTGGAAATCCCGGCGAACCTGGAATTACCGGAGAATCTCCAGAAAATTCCGGTGGACCTGGATTTCTCGGAAGTAATGGAGATTCAAAATTCCCTGAAAAATCAGGTGGGTCTGGACTATTATCTGGATCTCCAGGAAAATTCGGAGAATCTGGAACAACAGCTGCAGAGACGGTGGAGATGCCAGAAGGAGAAGAGGAAGGAGGAGAAATAGGAAAAGATTGAACAGTGAAAGTAGCAGCCATGTATTGAGTACGACCTGAATCAATTTTACCAGCAGGAATAAACATAAAACCAACTTGATTACCGGAATAAAGAAGCTGAATCGAGCTATCGTAATGAGAGAAAACAGCACGGTTTGGGTTTCTAACGGCGACGTATTGAGAGAAAGTGAAGTTAGCTGTGTTGTTGGAGACGGCGAATGATGGAAGTTGGACGGCGTTAACGGAGATCTTAGGGTCTTTTGGTTTGAAGACAGTGAAGTAAACGACGAGAAGGACTACGAGTAAGAAGAGTAAGAAGACGGTGGCTACGGCGCAAGAGGCTAAGTTAGTTCGGTTGGAAGAAGAACGACGACTGTGAGGTTTGGCCATTGTTGAGATTGGAGAGTGTTTGGAGATGGAGATAAGTCTTGAATGAAGCAAAGAGACAAAAGTGTGAGAGTGTGAGTGTGAAAGTAGAAGAGTGTAGTAATGTAATGTACTTCAAACTAAGAAGACCATTTACTTTGGCCAATGAGACTTTAGTGTAGGAGATTATACAACAGACTCAAGCCTGTTGCACATTAATCTAAGATGTTTTGTCTTTTGGTATTTTAATGAGAAAGATTCCAAAGCCACATGATTTTTTTTTGTGTGTGTATTTTTCCACATGTAGTGGGTGAAACTAGCCCTGGGTATTCGGTTCTTCGGTTCAGTTCGATTCTGTTTTTTCGGATTTCGGTTCTAAAAATATGGTAACCAACGGGTACTTATCAAATTTTGGTTCGGTACGGTTTCAGTTTCGATTCTAAACTCGAAGTATCAATAGGTACTTATTCAAATTCGATATTTCAGTTCCGGTTCTTTCTTTTATTAGAAGCATTGTTCAATTAAAAAATTCAACAAAACTACACAAGTTATGACTTCTCAGTCATAGCAGACTGCCAAATTATGTTTACTTTGAATAGGTTGGATCCAACTTGCAACAAAAAGAAATATCAATAAAGGTAAAATGACACAAATACTCACAAAACACAACAGATAAAGCCCACTCTATGCCACTACTTAGACCATCTTCAAGCACTCTTTTAAAGCATCACCGTTTTATTTAAGGTTAAAGGGAAAGCAAAAGCTTGAAGGCTTCTTTCATGGAAGAAAAAAATTATCCAAGAAGAGCCCATCAACATATTTCTCAACATAGACATATAAATACATTACATACAATACAATACGGTGAAATTACCAAGTTTATTATATGTACTTGAAGGTTTACTTAGTTAGCTCGTCTAGACGACGATCCATTGCCAAAGACACTGCTTCCAGAAACGTAGCCTCACTCGATGCAGGCAACACTGAGTTGTGAGCTTCTCTTACTATCTCTTCAATCGCTGAGTCTTTGTTTACAGTTTCTCTGCACATTATGCTTCCTATTTGATATGGTGTTAGGTTTCTTTCGACACCTTTCTTCAGCAGCATTGTTGAGATACGTAGCGTGCGTTTGACAGCTTCAGGAACGATCCAGCCATGACGCTGCAGAAGCTCGATGTCTTGTTCAGAGTCTAGTGAGTTGATGTAGTCAATAGTGTCTGGAGAGAACGGGAGTTTCGCTTGCGGCCAGTAAAGCCACTCAAATGTGCAATCTTCAAACTGCAAACCCATTCTATAACTCAGTTTCACTTATATATCAATATACTAGATGATTGATGTTAAAAGAATTGTGGAGAGGAGGAACTTACATTCTCTGGCAAACAATAGCCATGATCGATGGGAATTAGAACAGTTTTTCCTTCTTCGTTTTTGCTAGTCAATATGTTTCCGGCATGTCGATCTGCATTTGCCATTCTTATGTCAAAGACACTGATTTTGTGCACTTCTTCAACAGGAAAAGCTCCAGGACCAATGTCTTCGCAGCTTCCATTGTTTTTCATGAACATTTGCAATGATCCAACTTTAGCATCTCTCGTAGTACAACTGCTGAATCCCTTTGGATAATTATACACTTTGTGTGAGCTTTTGACCAAAGCAGTTGGTGGCACACCGGCAAAACCCATAATTTCTTTAGAGAACGATCTCAGTCTGCTTTTTGGGTGGTCTAATATATATGCAGCAACTTCTCTTGTTGCTCCTTCTCCTACTCTAGTTCCTCTCTTCAATCCCTGACCGTCTGATGACACAGGAAGCTGCTGAGGATTGTTCACAGCCATTGGTTCCTCATCCATAGGCTTGAAAACAGAAACGTAATTGAGACCTGAAGAGTCTTGCATCAAATAAGTCCCTCCCGTTCCTTCAGCTGATCTCACCGGTGGATTACCATTGTTCAACCCATCAACCGTACGGTCAATCATATCCTCCAGAACCTTAGGTAATTTCACAGTAGAGTTAAGAACAACAGGTTCTAACAGGAAGTCTTTTACAGAACCAGACTCTTCTTCTCTTTTAACCACATCTTCAACAAGAGCAGGGAGATTGCAAGCTTCTTTCACCGATTTCTTAACCAGTAAACTGATTACAGAGTTTCCATCTTTGCAAAACCCATCTATGATTCTACTATCATCAAGCTTCTCCCCTTTAAACACAATCTCCTGATCATCAACCTCAGGAAATCCTTTTCCCTCTTTAGTTATCCGTTTCTTCAAATACCCAACATTTCTACGGCGATCAACGTGAAACTGAAAGACCTTGCCGCAAGTAGTTATCACAGTAACAAGAAGAGGATCATAGAGCTTAAGCACCAAATGCAACACACTACCACCAGTGACACCATAGTCCTTCACACGTGAAGCATTCCTAGCAAGCTCTCGACCACTAAAAACAAGTTTCTGTGTTCTTACCCTAAACCCATTACAAGTCTGGATCTTAAGTTTAACCTCAGCTATTGAATCAGACTCCAAGATGATCATAGGCATCGTAGAACCAGAAACACTCAGAAACACCAAAACCGATTTGACTGAGTAACGCGTCGTCGTCTTGGATCCTCCGTGAGCAAAAGCAAACCCCGATCCTCTATTGATCGGGCTTAAAGCAACATCAGCAACAGACATTTCCCTAAAATATAAACCTAGCTCTAACCCCAAATTCTAAACAAAACATAGATCTTCTCTTCTGGGTATCAATAAAAGACACCCTTTCATGAACTACCAATCTCAGAAGATCCAAACCCTACCAAAAACAACAACAACAACAAAAAACCCTACAAATTCATCAAATCAGACCTAGAAATTCCCAAATATGATCATCTATACAACGAAGATCGGGAAATGGAGATGAAATTGAGAATCGATAAACCTCAAAACCACAATCTCTGCTTCGAATTCGATGAAATTAGCAAAGATCTAACATATAAACAAATAAAAATTCAAAGATTGCTAAAGAAAGAGAAGATTTTTTTGTTAGAAGAAGATCTTTCTTTAAATAGACGCGCTTCTTAGCTTTTTCCGGATTTTGTATATTTAACGCCGTTAGTTTTCAACACTAACGACCGTTTAAACGACGGTGTATTTAAAAAATAATAATATAATTTAAAATAACCTTCGAATATTCTCTTTTATTTAATTTAAAATTAATTTTACGCGCTCAGTGGTTTTCAAATATTAAAATTAATTTAATAATATAAGCTACGTGGAGTTGATAGGTACATTTTTTACATCTTCTCCACAAACAAAAATTAATATTTAAATGAATTTATTCTTATCTGATTAACGGAGTCATGTAACGTGATTAAATTAACGGAAACATTGACGTGGGCCGACAAAACACGGTGTTATGAGTCATTCGTGCAATAATATGTTGCCACGTGTCATTCTTTGTAAGGAAACACATTGATTAGAGAGAACAAATGTATATTAATTAAAAAGAGATGAGTTTTGAAGTATATTAAATGAACTTAAGTATATTAATTAGAGGGAAACATTTACTAACATTTATGAAACTTAAATCGAGATTATTGCCGTTGCATATGGATGGGGTCCTTTTTCCATTTAACAAAAAAAAATCATACATCAAAAGCATAAATCATCATTATTTCTTTTAACCATATTATAATTTTAAAATGTAGGTTCTTAAGTACCCTCTTGTGTGGTTGTATTATATTATAGAATAGACATTACCATAAAACAAGGATGACTTAAGAAAATAAAATATAGAGCCCTGATTGGTAAATCTTACAACAGTTCTACATAATCATTATATTTTCAGAACACTTAATTTTTTCTAATCAGATTTTATTCTGGAATTTGTTCAGAGCCATATTTTTATGAGAGCACTAAATCTTTACCAATCAAACTTCACACATAATTTCTAAATCCAGAGCACTGTTTCTTTTTTTTTTCTCTGCAGAACAATTTTTGGCTTTATAAAGCCAAAAACCCAAAGCACTTATATTTTAGTTTTGAAAAATTTCTACAGTCACAGCCAAAAAACCTATAACAAAAAAACAAAAACTACAGTCTTACCAATCGGCCCCATAATAATAAATATTTTTATATTGCTAGCTTTCAATTATTTGATACACCAAAAAAATTGTTCAATTAAACGTTACAAATCATTAAAGTTAATAAAAGTTTTAAACGAATAATACCCTTTAAATATTTCTTTCAAAAATATTTGATGACTAACCAGTTCATGCATCTAACCTTTGCTTGATTGTTTATATATTTTGATGTTGTTGTAAATATAAAGATATGGTACTATGGATTGAATGAATCTATAATAAGATAAGATTTTTTTTGATATATAAAAAAAGGAGTTATCAAAATTATAGGTTAAGACATAAGTGTGTCCAAATTCGAGTATGTCATAATTAAAAAAAAATGGTAATAATAGATTGAGGTAAGAAAAATTATAAAAGAAAAGTAAAATATCAACCAAAATAGAATCTAAAGGCTTTAAGAGATAAAGAAGTCTGTAGTTAAAAACATATACAATGGGCGGTGCCTTTAATCAGACAATTATTGTAAAAATATAAGCTGACAAATATTAACCTGCCACTAAGTTAATGTAATCACGATTATTGTATTAGTGGAACATGAATAAAACAAATAAAAACAATTCGAGTTAAGTTTAATATTCGACAAATTCAATAGACGTGTGGACCAGACCGACCTACTCTGGTCTGGTGAGCTCCTCTAGCCGTTGCTTGCTTGCCAGTTACCGTTACCACTTGGTCCTTTTGCCATGTGTCCTTATTTACTTAAGTCTTAGCTTTAGACGTCAAAACTTACCTAAGTTTTGTAAATCTATGTCCTAGTTGTTAACGTTGAAACTTACAAATTAACACAAAAAAGTGAAATTGTTGGAGGTAGGCTTTATTTCAAAGATCTATGTCTATGTCTATATTGTTGGAGGTAGGCTTGCTTTCAATGTGACTTGATCTCGCCTAATCCATTTATTCAAACTCATGTAGACATAAGCACATTTTTGCTCTCCATATTTTTTGAATTGCTTTTTCTATTGGCTACCGATATCACTTGGATATAAACTCTTTTTGAAACCAGTTATTCCATATTGTGCATACAAATCAAAAATGAAGGGTTCAAGAGTTACTGTCTCGTTTTTCAGTTTAGCTGTTCTCAATCTCTCATAAACCTGCATTGATACTCCATATGGAAACTCTATCAAAATATTTGAATCTTTCTTTGAGATCATTTTGCACTCTAAACCTTCAAAGAATTCTCTCCTGTCAAAATTATCATAGTAAGAAACTTACAAATTTTTTGTTTGATAGGTTGTGATTGTTATCGTTACTATTAGAGTAGAAGTTAGACGCCACCTTAAAATCCAAACTTATTTACCAAATCATAATGATTTTCTTTAACACATAACCACTCACATACTTATCAAACAATGAATTTTTGCACTGTTTCTGTTCTCACAATCCATAAATTAATAGAAATGCATGATTAATGAGGTGACTCAAAAATTGATTGCAACGGGTCACGATTTCAAAACTAGAATTATGAGAACACGCCAAACTAGAATTATACTCCTCCATAATAATACTATCTCATTTTCTCTTATAAAACACTGGATTGCATAATTAATAATTAATTGGACATTCTTTTTTCTCAAACCAAACCAAGAAAGGAGTGAAGTATAATAACATTACCTTCGTGCAAATTACGGCCATCATTAAGTTTAGATTTTTTTTGTAATCTTGATAACTCTTGATTTATAACAAATTATGATATGCTAAGTTTAAATTATAGCTACCGAAACTTAAAAGTCAAAGATTATAATCATATATAATTTTTGTAGTTTGAATTTGAAATGGAAACAAAATTTTTGTTGGTTGTTGTTTCATTAAAATAGTGATTCTCATTACTTTTTTATATTCTTGTTTTGAAAAAAGTTAATTTTTTCCTTTAGTACAAGATTTAATCACTAAAAGGATGAATATATTAAATATTAGGTGATAATTTACTTACAACTTTTATTTAACTTTCTACTCGTAATTTGTTAACATTATAACATAGTACCTTTTGTTCTAGACATAAATATGCAGTAATTAATATTGGCAAAAATAGATTTAGATAGTTCCATAAAATATAAATAAACCAAAGGTGGCAAAATGTTTACTAATATAATCATTATGATAAAAAAACAAAATCATCATGAAATATCATTTTCCACAATCAAATTTATAAAAAAAAAAGAAAAAAACAACTGGTCTCAAAAGTTTGGGCCCACAAAAAGAGGTTGAGCCCACAATAAAATAAAAGAGGATCATAGCTAGGGCTCTTGGTTCGAAAGCAAGCCGCTACGTTCATGTTCACAATAGGCAAAGAGGACATGAGACTGAAGAAGAGATGCTCCACATCCATTGATGTTGAACCAACAGATGATGATCATAAGCCTTTGTTGGTTGTTGTTTAATTAAAATAGTGATTCTCATTACTTTTTTATATTCTTGTTTTGAAAAAAGTTAAATTTTTCTTTTAGTACAAGATTTAATTAAACACTAGGTGATATTAAATACTAGGTGATATTTTACTTACAACTTTTATTTAACTTTCTACTCGTAATTTGTTAACATTATAACATAGTAGCTTTTATTCTAGGCATAAATATGCAGTAATTAATATTGGCAAAAATAGATTTAGATAATTCCACAAAATATAAATAAACCAAAGGTGACAAAATGCTTACTAATATAATAATTATGATAACAAAAAAAAACAGAATCATCATGAAATATCATTTTTCTACAATCAAATCTAAAAAGAAAAAGAAAAAAAAAACTGGCCTCAAAAGTTTGGACCAACAAAAAGAGGTCGATCCCACAATAGAATAAAAGAGGATCATAGTTAGGGCTCTTGCTTCGAAAGCAAACCGCTACGTTCATGTTCACAATGGGCAAAGAGGACATGAGACTGAATAAGAGATGCTCCACATCTATCGATGTTGAACCAACAGATAATGATCATAAGCTTTTGCACAAAGATTGGCTTTCTTTCTTCATTGCTCTCTCGACCAACGTATATAATCTACTTATATATATGAGAAATTTTTGTTGATTGTTGCTTAATTGAAATAGTGATTCTCATTACTTTTTTCATATTCTTGTTTTGAAAAAGTTAATTTTTTTCTTTTAGTACAAGATTTAATCACTGAAAGGATGAATATATTAAATACTAGGTGATATTTTGCTTACAACTTTTATTTAACTCTCTACTCGTAATTTGTTAACATTATAACATAGTACCTTTTGTTTTAGGCATAAATATGTAGTAGTTAATATTGGCAAAAATAGATTTAGATAGTTCCATAAAATATAAATAAACCAAAGGTGACAAAATGCTTACTAATATAATCATTATGATAACAAAAAAAAACAAAATCATCATGAAATAACATTTTTCCACAATCAAATCTAAAAAAAAAAAAAAAATTTGGTCTCAAAAGTTTGGGACCACGAAAAGAGGTCGAGCCCACAATAGAATAAAAGAGGATCATAGTTAGGGCTCTTGCTTCGAAAGCAAGCCGCTACGTTCATGTTCATAATGGGCAAAGAGGACATGAGACTGAAGAAGAAATGCTCCACATCCATCGATGTTGAACCAACAGACGATGATCATAAGCCTTTGCATGAAGGTTAGCTTTATTTCTTCATTGCTCTCTCAATCGACATATATAATCTACTCAATCGACATATATATGCTAATTTGAACCGTGTTTTTTAGCTGAGAAAGAGCTGCAAGCGGATGTAAATCCGAGGAGATCTAAAAGCAAGGTAACAACAAGTCATCTTTTGTATTAATCTTGACATAAGTGCCCACTTAACATGGCTATATTATATTATAGAATATACATTACCATAAAACAAAGATGACTTAAGAAAATAAAATATAAGAAATGATTAGTAAATTTTACGACAGTTTTGCAGAGCCATAATATTTTCAGAGCAGTTAACTTTTTTCAATTAGGCTTTCTTCTGAAATTTGTTCAGAGCCATATTTTTATGAGAACACTAAATTTTTACCAATCAAGCTTTATACATAATGAGCACTGTTTTTTTTGTTCTGCAGAGCAATTTTTTGGCTTTATAAAGCCAAAAACCCAAAGCACTTATATTTTAGTTTTGTAAAATTTCTACATCACTCAAATCTACAGCTACAAGCAAAAACCCTACAACCTAAATTCTACACCCAAAAAACAAAAACTACAGTATTACTAATCGGCCCCATAATAATAAATATTTTTATATTGCTAACTTTCAATTATTTGATACACCAATAACATTGTTTCAATTAAACGTTACAAATCATTAAAGTTAATAAAAGTTTTAAACGAATAATACCCTCTAAATGTTTCTTTCAAAAATATTTGATGACTAACCAGTTCATGCATCTAACCTTTGCTTGATTATTTATATATTTTGATGTTGTTGTAAATATAAAGATATGGTACTATGGATTGAACGAATTTATAATAAGATAAGATTTTTTTATATATAAAAAAAGGATTTATCAAAATTATAGGTTAAGATATAAGCGTGTCCAAATTCGAGTATGTCCTAATTTTTTTAAAAATGGTAATAATAGATTGAGCTAAGAAAAATTATAAATCCTGTCAACTTGATCATGTCTCTTTAGATCTACTTATAAGTCTTAGCTTTTTAGACCTCAAAACTTAATTACTTAACCTTTTGGAAAAAAAATTCTTTTTTGGTCTGAAAGCTTCCATAGTAATAAGGAGAACTTATATTGCTAGATTTCAATTATTTGAACACCCTTAACATTAATTATTATTATAAAATTAATCGCAATGACATAATTATTTTGTATAAAAGATATGAATTTATGATAATACGTATATAGTTTGTGGATTTTAATAAAAGGGAACGTTTCAACAGAGTAATACAACTAAGGAAGGATAAAGCAAAGTGAGTCATAATAACACAAATAATTGAAAGCTTAAACGTTTCCTTCGAAAAGATTCGATGACCAGTTCATGCATCTAACCTTTTGTTGATTACTCCTATTTATATATTTTTGATGTTGATGTAAAACTAAAGATATGGTACTATGGATTGAATGAATCTATAATAAAGAAAAAAATAAGATTTTTTATATGAATTAACAAAATTATAGGTTAAGCCTTGAGCTTGTCCAAATTAAAGTATGTCATGACCCAAAATTGGTACTTCCTCTGTTTTTTAAAGAGTGTTATTCTATGTTTTTGCACGGAAATTAAAAAATAAAACAAAAAGTCATTTATACCCCTAATAAACAGGTATAATGATTTATTAGATACCATATGAATTATTTTGGTTGGAGGTTAAAAAGATACTCCCTCCGTTTTATATTACTTGTCATTTTAGGCTAAATTTTTTGTTTTATTTTAGTTGTCATTCTCATTTTCCAATGTAATTTTGGATATAAAAATTATCTCATTTGCCCCTAATTAAATGAATAAAATATTAAATGGTTTAGAATTATAATAGTCAAATAAAGATATAATAGAATATGCACTTATTTTCTTAATATGTGTGTCAAACTCTAGAATGACAACTAAATTGAAACGGAGGAAGTAAAATTTTGTGAAAAAGTACATGACACTCTTTGTGAAACAACTTCTTAAACCTAAAATAACATTTTTTAAAAAAATGGAGAGAGTATAATAGATTGAGCTAAGAAAACTTATAAAACAAAGTAAAATAAATCAAAATTAGCATCTAAGGCTTATAGTTTCTAAAGAAGATGAGTTGTTGAAAACATCTACAATGTAACCAAATTTAATAATATGACCTGACATATACATATCTATTTATCTGTATAACTTAATGTAATAAAGTGAATAGAACAAAGTAAAAAAAAAAAAAAAACTTGTTAAAATCAAGCTGGTTTTTTTTGTTCCCTTTAAGGAAACATTTACAGATCTGTTGGTTTCCAGGACACTTGGCCACCGCCATGGAAGTCCATGGTAACGACTGAAGATTACAAACACTTTGAATCAATCACCCTTTGTGGTGACAAAATTCTCACCTTGTGTGAAGTCTCTAACTTATGATTGTATCATTTGTAGATCTATTCTCCAGTTGACCACTTCCATAGATCTATCCTCTCTAGCAACCATTCGACTCAAACCAGTAAGTACCTATTAATAGAGTCGATTGTGGTGTGATATAGGAAATATATATAGATTCTATTGTTGTTCGCCTCCTTAATCTTTATATCTTTCTTTGATTAAACCCTAGAGTTGTTTTTGTTATTACATCTTTCTTTTCAATGCAGAAGCAAATGGAAGAGATTATACAGAAGTTTAAGGATCAAATAACAGACTCAAACAAAGATTTGCTTACTTTTGCTGACATACAGGTAGGTATGAGATCAATGAACTTGGTTTAAAGTCTACATGTATGACATATATATTTTGATTTTTGTTCTTTTTAGCCGTCTTGTTATCCTGGTGAATTTCTCATAACTTGGAGACTTAAGAATTATCAGTTAATTGGTGCTCATGCTGAGCAATCTCAAGGTTTGCCTTTCATCAATTAAGATAGAAACCCCTTATTATTTCTTCAACTTTCTCTAACAAATTTGTTTGTTTTAGACGACTGTTAATCTCATGCCTTTTCTCGAGGATTAGGTGCCACCATGAAGCAGCACAATAGTGACAAGCAATTTCCCACTGCAGAGTGTCTTGTTTCTCAGATGGATGAGAAGAATTTGTTGACAAAGACTAAGGCATTGCACAAGTCTATGGATGCTGCTCATGTACTGATTCAATATGGATATAAGTTAGTGGTGCATCATCAAGCTGACATGAACAATTCCACTGATGCTGAAGAATTCGAGAAATTCGTCGAGCGTCGATTAGCTATATCTCCAGTATCAATGTGCTTCCATCGATTGCCAAGTTATGAATCTTACTTGGATGCAAAAAACCAAGTAAGTTATTTAATCAGATTTAACTTAGGGATTATTGTGTTTGTTTATGCGTACTGGAGATATATGATAAAGACTTAAACTTTTTCAGGTAATTTATCGACCTACTGCATTGGATGTCCAGAGAATGAAGTACGAGAGCTTTGATCAGCATTGTGCTGTGATAACCGGCCGCGGAGCGGCTTTGGTTGCTGGAGAGCTTGTTGAGTTCTGGGAAATCCATGAAAGCTTAGGAGAAGACATGAAAGATAATGGTTTTACTCGACTGGAACGTTACAAGGGTCTCATTGCAGAAGTTCATGAATTTCAGGTATATATATTTTTTTCTCTAAACTGGTACTTTGGCTTATCATATAAACATATACTATTGATTTACTTTCTTCATTGATTTAGCTTTGTGAGGAACCTACTTCGAGTGAAGTAAATGAAGTCACAAGAGAAGAGAATCTACAAAACAAGTGTAAAGCATAAATCACTACATGTGGTGTAATCGGAGATGATCCGGTTGGTATTTTCTGGTTAATCAACCAATCAATTAATGATTCGTTAGAGGCTTTCCTCTTTTTTGATTTTGACCCCATGAAGAAGATTGCTGCATGAAACAACATATTCAAAGAGAAAATAGGACTAATCAGTGACTGTAAACATACAAAGCATAGAATCTATGAATATTCCAAAAAGACAACAAAGATTAAGACCGAAAGTTCGAAGGTCTCTCACTCTCACTCTGTGGAATCTCTAACTCTATGTTCTGTTTTTGTTGTTTTTCACTTTTGTTTCTGCTTAAACCCTGCAGGATCAAATAAAAGCAACAGACAGAAATCACTAAAGAATAACATGAATAATATAGCCACACACAGAATCAAACTACCTAAATGTAACAGAGAAACCTTTGTTCACATTTGTAAGCTTCAAGAAAACACAAACAGAGTCAAGCAAATGTAACAGATAAAGATAAAGAAGAGAAGAGAGAAACGAGATAAGAGAGAAACGAGAGAGATCGAAAGCCAATAAATGATTCTGATCAATCTCTCTGCTACTAAAAAGAACTGTCAAATGCAAAAGGAGCAAAACGTTCCTTTTTCACCCCTAAACAGACTTTTGTCTTTTATGTAAACAAATTACTTTACTCAATTTTTTATATTGAGTTATAAGTTATAATCTGTTTGACCAAAAGAAAAAAAAGTTATAATCTTATTAGGAGTACTATATTTATTTGTTTTAATATACTGTATTCATTGTATTACATTTTAAAAATTTTAATATTATTTTTAAAAGATTTTTTGTATTATTGACAACAAGATTTATTTACCAAAGACCAATTTAAGTACTCCATTTGTTTTATTTTATAAGGTTTTTAAGCTTTTTTCACAAAGATTAGGGAACATATTAATTGTCTCTTAAAAACTGTTTGAATATTTAATTTAAATCAATCTAACCAATCATAAATAATTCTGCATAATATCAAATAATAATAACTTCATTAAACTTTTGCTTAGAACTATGCAAAATATTTTATAAATTAAAACAAAATAAAAATCTCAAACTCCTTACATATTGAAACGGATGGAATAATATTTAGAGTTTTCTCAAAAGAAAAAGATATGACAGTATTTTCAAATTATTCTTTTTGAAATTTCATTTTCCATCTTGACAGAATGTTTCTCAGTCATGTAAAAACCATAAATAATAAACAAAAATACAAAAATTAATACACAAAAATACAAAAATTTTATGTAGTTTTTGAAGAGGTTTATAGTTATAGTACATCTTAGCTTTTGAAATCCTGATTACAAAAATTTGTGTGTTTTGGACAGTCTTTTTGTATTTTCTACTTTAATTATGATTTGTCAGAGACTAACCCATCTGCCGCCGCCAATAGGTAAAACCTAAATTTATTTTTCTTTACTTTTTTGGTCCAACTTTTATGTTCTCTTTTCCATTTTTTGTTTTACATTGTGACATATGTTTGTGACGTTTCGTTTTTTTTTTATATAGTATATTTTTTTGTATTTTGACATAATAGTTTTTAATAGTGATATAAAAGGAACATTTTAAAATTGAAAATAAAAACTATAATAGATATTAAAAAAGTATATGTTTTATGTAGTATTGAATTATATTTCAACAATGTACTTTTCTTTAAAAAATTCAAAAGAGTTAACGTCCAAAAATATAGATTTTCTCCTATTTTCTGGCAAAAGGAATTAAGGACATTTAAGTTACTATATTTGGCATCTTCGTTCTTTTCTTTTTAAGAGTTGAATATTTTTTGGTTTTGATTATTTTAGTATACATTTAATGCGATTAATTTTTCCCATGTATATCTTATTTCCACATAAATAAATGGTACACCATTACTTGTTGCGAAAAAACACAAAAACCTTCAATATAAGATGTATTGTTGACAAAAAAAAATCTGTATATAATTACTTTGTGTGTAAATGGTAAGAGTTGAATGTAGCTGAATCTGACTAATGTAGAATTTGGTTGAATTTTTTTTTTTACTTTTTTAGTGGAATCTGGCTGAATAAATAAAAATCAAATAGTAACAGAATAATACAGCTGAATTTGGTGGAATTTAATAACTACCATTAACCCTTAAAATAGGTTTTAGGTAGGTTTGGTTATACATTTTTAGCTAAATTTTTTAAAATTAAGTTTTGATGAAAAGATTCTAAAAAGTTAAAATTTAATAAAAATATATTTGATATTGTTATTTTATTTCTTTTGATTTAAGATTTATTTAACTATTTTTAATTTTTGGATTCGGATAGAATTCGGTTATGTATAGATTGAATTCGAATTTGGGTATCATCCAACGGCATTCGACGGAATCTTGATTTCCGACCACGCTATACCGACAATCATTTTTCATCGGTTTTTTCGAAAAAGTGCAGTTTTGTAACGGAACCATTGGTTTATTTATTGTAGCCACTAAAATCTATTAAAGTGAAATTTAATTAGATGATCATTCACTTTGAGGAAATAATTAGAATCAACGTGAAACATAACAAAAAAAAAAAATTGCAAATCAGTTATTACCCATCAAGTTCCAAATTATACATAAGAAATCTGAAAAAAAAAAAACCTTCAAAAGTATGAATTGGAGAAACACTTTTTGCTTCCTCTTCTTCTTCCAAAGGTTTCCTTTAGTCTTCTACTTCGGAATCCAGCACAAAACTTGGAAATGCTAAAGTTACTTCCCTGTAATTCATATATATGAAGATAGATATCAATCAATGATAATATATAAATAAATAAATAAGAAGAAATATTATGTTTTGAGAGATGAATGAATCTGATAATAATATACTTCAAGTAAGGTAGAGTCATGTTCTTGAGGATTGAAGGATTCTTAACAACAAGCTCTTTCCACTCTTCTTCATCTATTTTCCCATCTTTGTTTGTATCAACCTCCTGCATCGTCTGTTGGTTTAATAATTCACAATTAACTGTTAATTAATGCAACATATAAGGTTTGAAGATTAAAACATTTAGAGTATAACTATGCATGACCTGTTCCACAATGGCTTCAATGGTTTCTTCTGAGAGTTCTAACTCTGTTTCACCTAGTAATGCACCCACCATTTTCTTCAACTATTTTTCCCATCAAATAAATGTTGTTTAGTTAACAATAATCATTTTTTAAAGAGGAAAATGTCAATTTATAACCGAAAATGGTTGATTAGACCTTGAACTTTGGATGTGGTTGACTAAAGTATCGAAGACAACATTTTAAATAGATAAATTTGAGCTCATTTTTGAAAGAAAAGAGCAATCAAGTTTATGGATTCTTCATAACAAAAATAAAAAGTGAATAGAATTTCCAATTTCCAATTTGGCTTTCGATTTCAGAGTCAATTATGATTCTATTTTTCGCAATTAAATTGGCCTAATCAACGTAAAGTTGATTGATTTTTCATAAGTCAACAAAAAATTGAAGGTTTAATTAACTACATCCAAAATTCAAGGTTTAATCAACCATTTTGGATAAATACGGTGAAATTGACATTTTTCCCTTTTTTTAAAGTAAGAGTTGATGATGAGAACTATAAAGCATTTAATTTGTACCTCATGGGGCAGAATGAAGCCGGTTCCATGGAGGTCATAAAGCTTGAACATAACTACAATTTACAACATAGATAATATAGTATGATTACTAAATATAATACTTATGTTCTTAATCAAAGTTTAGATACGTATGCAAGTCGTCTTTAGTTCAGTGGCTAGTGGTAAGTCTACTAAAGGCAGACGCACATACACAATCAGGGATCGAGTCCCATCGCATACAAAATTTATATAGGAATTTGGCTAATGGATCAGCCATTGTGGTCTACTATTGATATTGACGTTGACAAAAAAAGAAGTTTAGATACGTACATGAGGATTTTTCATGTTCAGGAGTGTGTGGATGGAAGATGCTAAGAGAACGAACAAATTCTCCAAACTCAATCACACCATTTCGTTTTCTATCAAACATGTGAAACACCTACAACACTATCTTCTTATTATTTCATTATCCATCTAACCAAACATGCTTAATTGTTGCAATATTGTGTATGAATATGAATTAGATGTACAAACCCTGTCTGCGAATAGATTCTGCATACTGCTGTTTCTGAACAAAGCCAAAAGAAACTCTTCCTGGTTCATATACATAAAGGTCATGTAGATGCAAAGTAAAATTATAATACTAATTGATACAAACTTTAGATTAAATTGTTACCTTATGGATGAGACCATCGTTAATAATGGATGTACTTAACTTCTTGAATAAATTGTGTAAAGCTTCTATTTCATTCACTGTAACTGCATAGATTTTGATTATATATAAATTATATAATCTCTCTATTTATTTATATATTAGGATTATACCTGCGTTATAATGCGGGATCAAATTATTTTGACTGATTTATAAACTATAATCGTTTAATTTGTTAGATTCATGTTAATATTTTAAAATATTCTTTCAAGATGCATGTTGTTTTAGATTCCTGAAATCCGAACAAAAATTGATCCGAATTAAAAGAAACGGACCTGAAAAAAATACTCAAATGAGTCCTAAATCTATGTACCCAAAAGATTGAACTTGAATCTGAACCGGAATTAAATCAAAAACCAAATTAGATGAACCGAACCCGACAAAAAACCATAATGCATCCTAAATTTATATCCAGAAAATCGGATCCAAATCCGTACCAGAATCGAATCAATAACCAATTTTTTAATTTATTAAATTTTAGTTTCTTCCATTAAATATTTATTAATTTTGAATTTTAGAATAAAAATATGTAACAAAACCTACCTTAAATCTATAATTAAGGGTTATTACAAACCATATGTTAATTTTATCCTCTAACGTTTATAACACGGCTAAAATGAAAGTGTTTTCCGCTTTAATATAAGATAGCTTCACAAAATGCATATAGATCTATATATATTACAGCTCAAATTCGTTAATTATTGCACATTTCTAATAATTGTTCATAATTAATTATATAGATTTAAGTTGTTTGTTTGGGTTGACTTACATGGAGTTTCGGATGCAAGAACATGAGGGTCCTCATAACCACGAGGATACTTTGTTCTCTTCAACGAGAAGCATTTTACAAATGCCAACATTTTTGAGATTGTTACTAATTTACTTTGCTGCTAAAACACATAAACAAAAAACACGGTTTCAGGTTCCAATCTTATTAACTTTCTATTCAATGATCCAAACAAGACTAATTAATTATCCTGGTAATAAATAACATAAAACAAGTTAAAAAATAAAAAAAATAGTTTCGTCGTTCCCATCGATTTTTTTTCGATCGAAAATCGACAGTTGCTATCTTCCTGTCGATTTCCATCGGTTATATAAGCCATCAAAACTGACGGTTTTATAAACCGACGGATTTCATTTTTTTGTCGATTTTCGTCAAATTTCGTAACTTTTGAATCTAACAGGCCATGAACCCGTCGGTTTGGCCGTCAAATTTGATGATGTTTTCTTGTAGTGATGGATTAAGATATAATCAAAGATAATATGATCGATAAATATGGTTTTGAGCTTTACGATCACGACAATGAATCAAGAACAAAACTATGAAGTGCATGAAAACATGTTTAACAAAACAAAAAAACATGAAAACAGCTTTGAAACTAAGATGATAAAAGCTTCCATATAATATTAAAACCCACATTTGTTTTTGATATAAATCATCATATAAAAACCTGAGATTCAAGTCAAAAGGAGAAGATGAAAAATAGGCTTACAAGATCACATATTTATGCCCAGACAATAAAACATATGAAGCAATCTCTGATTATGATTAAAAGTATTTGTTACCTGTTTGGATCTTTTGTTCTAATTGGTTGGTTGGATTTTAGAGTTGTTGTTGTTGTTCTTCCATTTTTTTGTGATTGAGAAGACTTTTTCTAAAACTTTGAATATTAAAATGATGATGATGATGATGATGATGATGATGGATTGCTTTATTTTGTGATCGGCGCAAAATTAATGGTTGCTTCTCTATTTAACACGTATTGTGCTCTTTAATTTAATATAATAAAATTCAACCATTGAATTTAATAATAAGAAAACAAAGTTGTGACTGTACGAATTTTCGATATTGACACATAAAGAAAATTTAAAGTACATTTGAGAGGTGGACTAATATTAATATACTATAGTTTGGTAAAAAATTATTTATTTATATAATTAAAATCACCGAAAGAAAACTAAAAAAATATTAGACGTAAAATAAAAACAAAAATATCAAATGGTCTGGATTATAAGTATTAGTTTTGTTTAAAAATTCTGAAATGTAAAAAAAGAAAAAGAAATCTGATAGTATATATTAATATGACCTTCTAACTCAAAACCAATTGATAAGGAGTAGAAAGATTCATATTTTATATATACTAGAGACGATCTTTTCCAACTTCCGATGTACGATGTTATTCCTTAATACATCCCTTCGAGATGATAGTTCTTTGGCCATTAATCTCATATGTTCGGGGATGGATCGACGACACCAATATTAGACTTGGATTGTCGATAAATAGACTATTTTGGAACATATAGGGTTGGACAGTGTGGATCATGAGCTCTGATACCATATTAAAATATGAGCTTCCAACTTAAAACCAATTTAGCAATGAATAAAAAGACTCATATGTAAAGAGCATTCTTTGTAATTTGCAATGTGGGATGGTATTGTCTTACATTCATTGTCCAAGTCTTTCGTTCTCATGGAACGTGTCAAAATCAACACTTCATGGTTCATGCACTTGTTCTACTTGGGCCGACTTTTATATTTTAGGCTTCAATATTTTGCGGCCCATTTATCGGCCCATAGAAGATAAATGACATTAGCATTGAAGAGAGACATTTGGATGGTTTATTGCTAAAGTCACCACGTAGCTAACACTGAGACCACAAGAACAGTTTGTGGTCATCAATCTAATGCTCATGATAATCGTTTTCACATTTATTAATGGACTCAATTGTATATTAATCATCATAGGAAGAATCCAAAACGAGGCAAGAATCGTTGGATAAGAGAAAGGCTTAAGACCACACGAAATGTTATCCATCATTTTCAAAGTTTTATTCATATAACAAACGCAAAACACATTCAAAGAAAATGAATCAGAATTGAAAAAAATGGGTTGTTCATCGTCGAAGCAAGTGAAAGCCAACGTAGTCTCCGATGTTTATAAACCACCACCATCGAGTTTTGCAGTGTTTGATATCAACTCTATTGAAGAGCCATGGCTAAAGTTCGAACAAGATGATGAGAAACCATCACAAGCTACCGTGCCAGTTACAGTCCGTGAAGATGTTGATGATGATGACAATGATGCTCCTAAGACATGGGATGAGGTTAGCAAAACCTTGGAAACTAAACTTAAAGAGCCAGAAGTGGTTTCTGTTAAAGCTCCGGAGACTCCTCCTCGACGGCTTCCAAGGAAGAGTGCTTCGTTCCATACACTGGATGAGCTTGAAATAAGAGCTAAAAGAAACATCGCTGCGCAAAACCAGACGAAGATGGTTAAGCTGAAGAAAACAGAGTCGATGTCTGAGTTAAGACCGGAGTCAGATAGGACTGAAACGACTCAGTCTTCCTACTCTGGGACTAGATCGGTGAAGGAGAATATATTCGTGTTGAGAGATAGAGAACGGAGGGAGAAAGAAGGGAACAAGAAACCGGTGATGAATTGGGATCCACTTAGGGAGTTTCCAGAGAAGTGTCCACCAGGAGGAGGAGATGGTTTAGTGGTTTACACAACGTCGTTACAAGGAGTGCGTCGCACGTATGAGGATTGTATGAATGTGAGAGCAATCATGGAGCAACAAGGAGTGGTGGTTGACGAGAGGGACGTTGCTTTAGATGCAGGAGTGTTGAGTGAGCTTAAGGAGTTGCTTCAAGATGAAGCTATGGTGGCACCACCGAGAGTGTTTGTGAAAGGGAGGTACTTAGGAGGAGCAAAGGAAGTGACGGCGATGAATGAGAATGGGAAGTTAGGAAGAGTGTTGAGGTGGGCACGAGTGGAGAGAGTTGGAGAAGAAGGGAGGCTTATGTGTGAAGGATGCGGAGGAGCTAGGTGGTTGCCTTGTTTGGAGTGCGGTGGAAGCTGTAAAGTGGCGGCGGCGACGAAAGGTGAAGGATGGGAGAGGTGTCTTAAGTGTAATGAGAATGGATTAGTACGTTGTCCTGTTTGTTTTGGTAATTAAGGTTGTTGATTAGAAAAGATGAAACACAGTAAAATACATTATATATTGTAATTGTAATTGTAATTGTATTTGTATCAGAATCACTCTAGCTCTAGTGAATTCTCAAGCTCTGTTACATAAGAAAACAGAGCAATGACCAAATTAAATTACATAGAAGCAAGAACTAAAATATGGGGCATTGTTGTTGAAGCTATAGACATGTTAATCAAGATTCATGAGAAGAGCTGTGTAGTTACTGATACTATTCATGAAGCTACAAACTCATAGCCCTATATAAACAACATGTCACATCATTATTGATTACTTATAAGAGATTACAGAATGCAATTTTTGTTTTTCTTCTAAACGAATACGATATTAAGATTTTTTTCCGAAGCGCGATTGGTTAGTTCCGACAAAGCCCCAAATGATTTTGCATATTTTTACTAAATAACTCATTTTCTTGTAAATTCGTGGGTTATAATTTTCTAAAAATAATATTTCATGACATTTTTTGATATTTTATGATTTTATAGATTTCAAATGTTTTAGAAATATAACTCATTTTTTAAAAATTTGTGGGTTATAACCTTCTAAAATAATATTTCATGTTCTTTTTGATTTTTTCTAATTTTATAGATTTCACAAGTTTTGGAAAAATAACTCATTTTCCATAAATTTCTAAATTATAGCCTTCTAAAAATAACATTTCACATCATTTTTGATTACTTGTAGGAGATTATATATTTGCATGTTTTTACTAAATAACTCATTTTCTTGCAAATTAGTAGGTTATAATCTCTTAAAAATAATAGGTCATGTTGTGATTTTATAGATTTCACATGTTTCGGAAAATAACTCATTTTTTTACAAATTTGTGAGATAGCTTTCTAAAAATAACATTTCACACCATTTTGATTACTTGTAGGACATTATAGATTTTGCATGTTTTTACTAAATAATTCATTTTCTTTCAAAATTTGTGGGCTATAACCTTCTAAAAAAATATCTCATGTCAATTTTTGTATTTTTATGATTTTATAGATTTCGCATGTCATGGAAAAATAACACATTTCTACAAATTTGTGAGTTATAGCCTTCTAAAAATAACATTTCACATCAAATTTGATTACTTGTAGGAGATCATAGATTTTTTTATGTTTTTACTGAATAACACATTTTCTTGCAAAATCATGGGTTATAACCTTCTACAAATAACATTTCATGTCATTTTTTATATTTTTATGATTTTATCGATTTCACATATTTTGGAAAAATAACTCATTTTCTACAAATTTGTGGCTAATAGCCTTCTAAAAATAACAATTTCAAATCATTTTTGATTACTTGTAGGAGATTATAGATTTTGCATGTTTTTACTAAGTAACTCATTTTCTTTCAAAATTCATGGCTTATAACCTTCTAAAAAAATATTTCATGTCTTTTTTTAAATCTTTGTAATTTTATGGATTTCACATGTTTTAAAAAAATAACACACTTTTTTACAAATTTGTGAGTTATACCCTTCTAAAAATAATATTTCACATCATTTTTGATTACTTGTAGGAGATTATAGATTTTGCATGTTTTACTAAATAACTCATTTTCTTTTAAAATTTCGTGGGTTATAACCTTCTAAAAATAATATTTCACGTCATTTTTTATATACTTATGATTTTATAGATTTCAAATGTTTTGGAAAAATAACTCATTTTTCTACAAATTTGTGAGTTATAGCCTTCTAAAAATACTATTTCACATCATTTTTGATTACTTGTAGGAGATTACAGATTTTGCAGGTTTTTACTAAATAACTCATTTTCTTTCAAAATTCGTGGGTTATGACCTTCTAAATATAATATTTCATGTCATTTTCTATATTTTTATGATTTTATAGATTTTACATGTTTTGGAAAAATAACACATTTTTTCTACAAATTTGTGAGTTATATCCTTCTAAAAATAACATTTCACATCATTTTTGATTACTTATAGGAGATTATAGATTTTGAATGTTTTTACTAAATAACTCATTTTCTTTCAAAATTCGTGGGTTATAACCTTCTAAAAATTATATTTCATGTTATTTTTTATATTTTTATGATTTTATAGATTTCACATGTTTTGGAAAATAACACATTTTTCTACAAATTTGTGAGTTATAGCCTTCTAAAAATAACATCTCACATCATTTTTGATTACTTGTAGAAGATTATAAATTTTGCATGTTTTTACTTAATAACTTATTTTATTTTAAAATTCGTGGGTTATAACCTTCTAAAAATAATATTTCATGTCAGATTTTATATTCTTATGATTTTATAGATTTCACATGTTTTGGAAAAATAACACATTTTCTACAAATTTGTGAGTTATAGCCTTCTAAAATAACATTTCACATTGTTTTTGATTACTTGTGGGAGATAATAGATTTTGCATGTTTTTACTAAATAACTCATTTTTTCAAAATTCGTGGTTTATAACCTTTTAAAAATAATATTTTATGTCATTTTTTATATTTTTAAGATTTTATAGATTTCACATATTTTAGAAAATAAACTTATTTTCTACAAATTTGTGAGTTATAGCCTTCTAAAAATAATATTTCACATCATTTTGATTTTTTGTAGGAGATTATAGATTTTGCATGTTTTTACTAAATAACTCATTTTCTGTTTAAATACTTTCATGTCATTTTTGATTTTTTTTATAATTTTATAGATTTCACATGTTTTAGAAAAATAACTCAATTTTCTACAAATTTGTGAGTTATAACCTTCTGAAAATAACATTTCACATCATTTTTGATTACTTGAAGGAGATTATAGATTTCCCATGTTTTTACTAAATAAGTCAGTTTCTTGCAAATTTGTGGGTTATAACTTTCTAAAAATAATAGTTCATGTCATTTTTGATATTTTGTGATTTTATAGATTTCACATGTTTTGGAATAATAACTCATTTTTCTACAAATTTGAGAGTTATAGCCTTGTAAAAATAACATTTCATATCATTTTTGATTACTTGTAAGAGATTATAGATTTTGCATGTCTTTACTAAATAACTCAATTTCTTTCAAATTTGTGGGTTATAACCTTCTAAAATTAATATTTCATGTTATTTTTATATTTTTTTGATTTTATGGATTTCATATTTTGGAAAAATAACTCATTTTTCTACAAATTTGTGAGCTATAGCCATCTAAAAATAACATTTCAGATCATTTTTGATTACTTGTAGGAGATTATAGATTTTGGATGTTTTACTAAACAACTCATTTTCTTGCAAATTCGTGGGTTATAACTTTCTAAAAATAATCTTTCATGTCCTTTTTGATTTTTTATTATTTTATAGATTTCACATGTTTTGGAAAAATAACTCATTTTTCTACAAACTCGTGACTTATAGCCTTCTAAAATAACATTTCACATCATTTTAATTACTTTTAAGAGATTTTACATTTTGCATGTTTTGACTAAATAAGTCATTTTCATGCAAATTCATGGGTTATAACCTTCTGAAAATAATATTTATTGTCATTTTTTTTTATTTTTATGATTGTATATATTTCACATGTTTTGGAAAAATAACTCATTTTCTTGCAAACTCGTGGGTTATGACCTTCTAAAATTAATATTTCATGTCCGTTTAGATTTTTTTATGATTTTATAGATTTCACATGGTTTGGAAAAATATTTCATTTTCTATAAATTTGTGAGTTATATCTTTTAAAAATAACATTTCACATCATTTTTGATTATTTGTAGGAGATTATAGATTTTGCATGTTTTTATTAAATAATTCATTTTCTTGCAAATTTGTACCTTCTAAAAATAATATTTCTTGTCCGTTTTGATTTTTTGTGATTTTATAGATTTCACATGTTTTGGAAAAATAACGTTTTTTTCTACAAATTTTTAAGTTATAGCCTTCTAAATATAACATTTCACATTATTTTTGATTATTTGTACAAGATTATAGATTTGCATGTTTTTACAAATTAATTTATTTTGATAAACTGCTCCTTCTCGGAAGGTCTTTAACCGTAGGAATATTTTCCTTCGATATTATCTGATCAGTATTTTTATCTTCTTACAGCTTGACCATTTTCAAGTTCTTCCCACGAGTCAATTGTGGGTTTCAGACAAAACTGCCTTGAGCTCATTCGCATCAGAGGATGTCTTTATAGCATATATGCAACTATGTTGAAAATGTGAGTCTAAGTGCAGACTTGGCTTAGAGTTTGTAATTCCTCAATCATACTTGAATCGTTCGGTTGTAGCAACAATTTTCTGAAGCAAAAATCTCTACTAGCAATCTCGAGTTTGATACATGTACTTTGGTTCTTCCAAAAAAAAAAAACAAGTCCGGACTTTTTTTTTGCTCACAAATACACAATGTTCATGGGGGTTCTTCAGTTGTACTTCCTCTTCTTTATCTTGAAGGAAGATGATCGGATAACATCATCATCCGCAGTAAGAACAGACTCGAGTGGAGTTATTGATTCAGGTTTGGTGAAGTAAGTGAAGAGAAGGTAAATTCCATCCAGATAAGTATTAGTTTCTCCAGCTTTGTTTTTCTTTCTGATGCTGTAAGCCAATGGAATCACTCCTCTGTTGAACACTTCCACATACATTCCACCTCCTGCCACAAGCAACTGCCACACACACACCAAAAACAAGAGCAATACAACAATGTTTCAGTGTCTGCATTGAGTATAAGATATGCAATTATAGACATCCAACTTCTACATTTCAGACTTCTGATTTGACTTAACATGTGATGTGACATAGCTTAAAGAATCCACACATATACCATGAATAAGAACTGTGTGTAGGCTAATTTCCAGCATCAGAAACATGACTAAGAAATGCACATAAAGATCCTATCTTGTGCAGATAATCTACTATGTAGTGAATACTTCTAAATTGAACAATTCTTACCACACAGAAGGATTTGATTGCTCTTAGGAGCTAAACTTAACTACGAAGACATTTAGATCGAGAAGAAACCTTTAGCTACGAGTACTCAACTAAACCTTGAAACTATCTTCTAAAAGATTTAGCTTTGTAATCAATGTAGGGCAAGAACAGTCACTAGATGCAACGTTTAGTGGTCTCTAACCTATACTATGACTGAAAGTTTCCAGCTTTGATTCAGAAAGTTTTAAGTTTCTACTCATCGACCAGCATTTGAATTCCAGAAGTTGTTTCTCTTTCGAATTTAGAGAATGTTTTACCTCTTCGTATTTCTGAGTAAGACCAAGTCTTTCATCTTCAGACATGTCTGGCCTCAAAACTGCCATTGTTTCGTACTGCCTGAGTCCAGGTGGGCACTGAGGTTCAGGTTTGTCCTCAAGGGCAGTTGAGACGCCTGACCCGGGAGGAGAGGTCGGGTCATCGTCAGACCCGAATCCACCTTCGAAGAAAGTACCGGAGAAATCAAGAGTCTGAGATTTCACAACAAATTTAGAGCTATCTCTCTTGTGCTGTTGTATCGAGGCAATAGGTTTCGACTTGGAAATGAATGGCCTGAGGGAATGAGAGAAAGAAAAGAGTGGTTTTGAGGTGATATTAGGTAGAGTCTGAGGGCATATTGGAGAATTCGATAGACATAGCGAAGATGCCACCATTGTTGTGAGATTGAGAGCTTGAAGAAAGCTAAGAGACGATGGAGTAATTTGGATAAGAGATGAAGATGATTCTGATGGTGATGCTCTGCTTTTCACTACAGTGTACACGTTAGTCAGAATGCTAACGTACACCGTAGGCTTAATAGATTAATTCAGCCCATTAAAGGCCCAGTACATGTTTCTTCTCTATGTGCGTCTTTCTGTCTTTGAACGTACACCGTAGGCTTAATAGATTAATTCGGCCCATTAAAGGCCCGTTTCGTAAAGACATGTTACTACTGCTCTATCTGCGTCTTTCTGTCTTTGCGATCAAGCCAGTTTTGATTGAGCAATCTATAAGCAAAGTATCGTCGTCGGAGAAGAGAGAAAGCAAGCTCAAGCAATGGATCCACAGCTAACGGAAGTCTCACAGCAGTTCGAGAGATTCAAGGCGGCGTTTGTGAGGAAAGATTACAATAGCTGTAGTGATTTGTTGTCTCAGCTCAAGGTATATCTCTTCTTAGAACCCTAATCCGATTCGATTTCGCGTGTCAGTTTAATTAACCATCGTTTGGAATCTTTACGGGTTATGTCGCAATAGTTCAAATCTATGAGAGCTTCGATCTATTGAATTGACTGAGTTTTGATAAATGTGGGCTGTTTTTGGTTATGTTCTATAGGTTCTTCTAACAAAATTCAAAAGCCTTCCACCATTGTTCGAGAATTCACCTAATGCAGCTCAGGAGTTGACTATTGCAAGTAAGTTTCTGTTTTCATTAGTGGGTTTATTGATAGGAAGTTTATAGTTTTGCTTTGTCATCAATTGCATGGAGTATTAAGATTTTGTCTGTTCTCATTACTTATTTAGCTGGCTTTAGTTAACTGTCTCTGATAGGGTCACGTAATCCAAGGGATTGTGTCAAGTTTTAATATTTATTAGTCTGTCTGTCTCTCGTTGACTTAAACTGGTTTCTGTAGGTCGATTTGAATCGTTTAAATGCTGCATTTGATTGTTTCAGTGACTTGCATCGAGTAATTTGTAAATTAGTCTTATGGATTGTATATTAGCTTCAATAAAATTAACAATTATGAGATTTTAGGGGACATCTATGAGCATGCTGTTGTTCTAAGTGTCAAAACTGAGGATCAAGATGCTTTTGAGAGAGATTTCTTCCAGTTGAAACCGTATTATGTGGATGCCAGGTGAAGAAAGAACCAACTGTCTGAACACTGTCCTTTTCATTTGGATGCAATGTTTTTTTCTTTGATCCAACATATTTTCTTTTCCTCTGCATTAGGAACCGTCTTCCCCCATCCCCACAGGAGAATCTGATCCTGGGTCTGAACCTTCTGAGGCTGCTTGTACAAAACAGAATTGCTGAATTCCACACTGAACTCGAATTACTTTCATCAGCTACACTAGAGAATCCTTGTATCAAGCATGCAGTAGAGCTTGAGCAGTCCTTCATGGAGGGTGCCTATAACCGTGTGTTGAGTGCTAGACAGACTGCCCCTGATGCAACCTACGTCTATTTCATGGATCTATTAGCAAAGACCATAAGGTGACATCAATGACTTTGTCCTCTGAATTCAGTACAGTCTCTTGCCTTCTTGCGTGTTATCTCACTTTTTTGTTTTGTTTTGTTATTATTAATGAATTATCAGAGATGAAATAGCTGGATGCAGCGAGAAAGCTTATGATTATGTCTCGATCAGCGATGCTCGACAGATGTTGTTGTTCTCTTCTGATCAAGAACTCTTAACTTATGTCAAAGAGGTAAAAGAAAAAGCATTTTGTTCATAAGTAATAGTAATTATGAACCATCGATTCAATTTATGTTTGATGAAATCTTATAGGAGCATCCCGAGTGGGAAGTGAAGGATGGGTTTGTTGTCTTCCAGAAAGCCAAAGAAACTCAACCTTGCAAAGAGATTCCTTCTCTGCAACTCATAAACCAGACTCTAAGCTACGCCAGGGAGCTGGAGCGTATTGTGTAAGATCTCGCCTTTCCCATTACTCGTATCTTCCATTTTAGTCCGGAAAATCTCCAGGTCGTTAAACTCTGGTATCATGTAATGATTGATTTTGAGCGACTCAGTATTTTTCAAAGAAGTTATTTGGTTTATTGGACTTGGCAAATGAGATTTGTTACGATATCAATCTGTCCCTCCATATTGTCTTCATATCCTCTCATTACTATAATCTATTGTTCAGTATTCACTCATTTTCGTTTTGGTTCTCTATTCTCTTCTATGTGATGCTTTGCTTGAACACAATGTCTGTGATTTAGTGACGTTTAGAGCTTGGCTTAGGCATTTGAACACGATGAACTATTGCAGACTGGTTTGGTTTGGTGTTTTTGGCTTGTGTTTGGTTAAAAGTTAGGATTAGCAGCAAGTGGAAGATTACTGTTAATATATATAATGGTTTGATTTGACTAATTATGTATTAGCAAAAAGGCTTAAGTAATGATCCACTTTGGGTAAGTAGTTGAAAGTAGCTGAGTGGTTTCTAGCTTCTTTATTCATTTCCCAAAGTCAAATTCCATTTTCATGTAACCATTATCATTGCTTTGTTTATTGCTTCGTAAATCATATTATTGTACTAATTCATTAGCTAAGAACATCATTATAATCAAATTAATAATAGGAGTAGCTGTTATTCTACTCACCCTCAACAAGCACTTAGTGCCTAATCACATCTTATTTTAATATTTCTTAGGCTTTTAGGTGCTTAAAAATAATGCTATTTCTTCTTGGTGCTAGACGTGTAAGAAACAACGTCTAACCATAAAGTGTGTGTGTACTATAACACAATAACATTTTCCAAATATATCATCACATAATAATTTAATTTCCCACATGTGTTACAAATCTTTTTTATTTAATCCTCTCCATCGACAAAATTTGATGATATTATCTAAACATGAACTTATATTATGTGACTATTCGAAACCGAATTCTAATAAAAAAAGTGTGCAAATGAACATTTTATTTCTCTAATCTTTAATATATTGAATATATTGATTCGACCTTATTTATATCGAATTTGTCAATACAATTTTAGTCAATATAAATTTTAGAAACTTCCACAATAATTTGGTATTAATTGTACTACTCCTTCCGCTTTAATTTAAAAGATATTTTAGGGAAAAAAAAATTATTTCAAATTATTTGATTTTTTTCGTTTTCAATGTAATATTAATTGTATTTTTATGTGTTTTGACTATTTATATTCTGCAGATTAATTCCTAATTAAGTAAAAAATTATTAAATATACTAGAAAACAACCCTTTTTGTTAGAAAAATGTAAAATTAAATGATTTCTTAATATTTGTGTAAAAACTTTAATTGAAGTGGATGGAGTATTAAAAAATAATTTGTTTTTGACCAAATTTTCTATTTTTATTTTTTATAGTAAAAAGAAATTCGATGCTTTTTGTCTCAAAAAAAAATATATAAAGAAAAATAAATAGAAATTGCATGAATGGAAGATATTCTAGTGGTTGGGGTAAAATGGTACAGCGTGGAATCAAATGTCTTTTATATAAATATTTTTAAAAATAATAAAATAAAAACAAGTTGCGCCATCTCTCCATTTATTTGCTTCCTTCTTCTTTCTGTGTATGTAAGGCTT
The DNA here is from genome assembly GCA_900406435.1 of Lepidium aucheri. Lineage (NCBI taxonomy): Eukaryota > Viridiplantae > Streptophyta > Magnoliopsida > Brassicales > Brassicaceae > Lepidium > Lepidium aucheri. Next base: position 35,134 of record OVBA01000036.1, on the reverse strand, counting down.
TGAAGCTGACGCACTTGTTTTCTTCTTCTTCGGAGATTTCAAAGAGACGAAGCTACTCCTCCGGCCAAACTTCCGGTGATATACTCGCACTACACAGACGAGATTTTCCTTGTCTCGTCTTCTGTTGATGGAACTTGACGATTTGGATCTCGCTGGTTCCTGGCCGTTAGATCAGATCACTGTTGCTTCTAATTTCAGGTCTCCTCTCATTTTCTCTTCTTCCGAACAACCTTTCTCTCCTCTTTGGTCTTTCTCCGAAGATTTTGGCGGCGAAGCAGCTTATTCCGTTTTGCTTGCTAGTAAGTCTTCATGTTCTCTCTATGCAACTTTAGATTCCAATATCCAATTCGCATAATGTAGTGATTATGCTTCCATATCTGGACAATATTCTCTTTGGAATCAATACGGATCGAATCATTTCCTTTTTCCGGTTGCATTGATCTAGATAGTAAACGGATCTAAGTTCATGGAATCAACTAAATGTAGGTTCAGAATCTGAAACTACAAAGGAGAAAACTCCGGTTCCTTCTCCTTCATGGGGTATAATACCATTAGAGAATCCAGATAATTACTGTGGAATTAAAGCGAAGATGACTCAAGCTCTTAGATACTTCAAGGAATCAACTGGACAACAACATGTTCTTGCACAGGTTTGGGCGCCTGTAAAAAACCGTGGACGATATGTTCTTACAACTTCAGGACAACCATTTGTTCTTGGTCCCAATAGTAATGGTCTTAATCAATACAGGATGATTTCTCTCACGTATATGTTTTCCGTTGATGGTGATCGAGACGGAGAGCTCGGGCTTCCTGGTCGTGTTTTCAGGAAAAAGTTACCTGAGTGGACTCCAAATGTGCAGTATTACTCGAGTAAAGAGTTCTCGCGCCTTGGTCACGCCTTGCACTATAATGTTCAGGGAACCTTGGCTTTGCCTGTTTTTGAACCAACTAGGCAGCTCTGTGTTGGGGTTGTTGAGCTTATTATGACTTCTCCAAAGATTAACTATGCACCTGAGGTTGAAAAAGTTTGTAAAGCGCTTGAGGTGTGGTCTTCTTTCTCTGTTCCTTTTTTTTTTATTTAGTTTGCAGCTCGGTTTTTATTTGTTCTTCCCGTGACATAAATGTTTTCTGTTGTGTTGCAGGCTGTAAATTTAACAACTTCGGAAATATTGAACCACGAGACCACTCAGGTTATCTGCGAGCCCAATGTCAAAATCTCGAGTATTCTTTCAGAAACTTTCAAGAGCTATCTTGAGTTCATTTAGTACTGTTCCTTGTTGTTTTGATCTCCATTTCCTTTTGACTTCTCCTATACCAGATCTGCAACGAGGGTCGCCAAAATGCATTGGCTGAGATTTTGGAGATACTGACTGTGGTGTGCGAGACCTACAAACTGCCTTTAGCTCAGACATGGGTCCCTTGCAGGCATCGCAGTGTTCTTGCCTTTGGAGGTGGTTTTAAGAAAAGCTGTTCAAGCTTTGATGGAAGCTGTATGGGAAAAGTTTGTATGTCTACAAGTGATTTAGCGGTTTATGTTGTGGACGCTCATGTCTGGGGTTTCAGAGACGCTTGTGCTGAACACCATCTGCAGAAGGGACAAGGTGTTGCCGGGAGGGCGTTTCTGTCTGGAAATGGCTGCTTCTGTAGAGATGTCACTCGGTTTTGCAAAACTGACTACCCGTTAGTACATTATGCACGCATGTTCAAGTTGACCAGCTGTTTTGCGGTCTGCTTAAAGAGCTCATATACAGGGGACGATGAATACGTTCTTGAATTCTTTCTTCCTCCAGCCAGCACAGGCAAGAGTGAGCAAGATTCCCTGTTAGGTTCTCTGTTGCAGACAATGAAGCAGCACTATTCGAGTCTCAAGGTTGTCTCTGAAACTGAACTCTGTGACAACAAAATGTCTCTTGAAGTCGTGGAAGCTTCCGAGGATGGAATGGTTTACTCAAAAGTTGAACATATCCAAATGCATCATCCAGCTCCAGTTTCTAAGGATTATCTTGAGCTCAACGAACCCGAACAAAAGGTGACCTTAAACTCTGACCTTTTGGAGAATAAAGAAGTTGCTGATAGGCTTGAGAGGATCCAAACGCTTGATCCTTTACCAGAGGTCCAAGCAGTGAAAAAATCAGAAAGGAAGCGTGGGAAAACCGAGAAAACTATCAGTCTAGAAGTGCTTCAACAATACTTTGCTGGTAGTCTAAAAGATGCAGCAAAGAGCCTCGGTGGTATGCTCTTAACTTTTGTCAATATTTTGTTATTGTTGATGACAAACTCAAAAACTTCATGCTTTCTGTTTTCAGTTTGCCCAACAACAATGAAACGAATTTGTCGACAACACGGGATCTCACGATGGCCATCTCGTAAAATCAACAAGGTGAACCGTTCTCTCACAAGACTTAAACATGTTATAGACTCGGTTCAAGGCGCTGATGGATCAATCAATCTGACGTCCCTCTCCTCTCGCCCTTGGCCTCACCAAATCTCTCCAATTGAAAACCAACCACCAAATATCTGCCCTCCAGCTTCTACATCTCCCCCAAGTTATCTCCAAGATGTCAAACTCGAAAACCGAGAAGCAGAAGACAGTGCAGGTTCATCAACATCTCGAGCTTCTTGCAAAGGTAAAACCAAAGCCTTTCATACTGCAAAATCTTAGAATCCATCATCATTATACTCATTCTGCATCGTGTTTCACAGTGAGTCCTATTTGCGAGACGCGTTTTCGGCTTCCAACACACAACCAAGAAGCCTTCAGACCAATGACCTTGGACGATTCAGACAGTAGCTCTAAAAACATATCTAACTTTTGGACACAGTTAAGCTGCCAGGACACAGCTTCTCCAACAACACTTCACAACAAGCTCGTGAGTATAAAAGCAACATACAAAGAAGACATCATCAGGTTCAAAATCTCACCAGAGTCGGTAAGCATTACAGAACTCAAGCAGCAAGTGGCTAAGAGACTGAAGCTGGAAACAGCAGCGTTTGAGCTCAAGTATCTAGACGACGATAGAGAATGGGTCTCGGTCTCGTGCGATGCAGACCTCAGCGAATGCCTCGACATGGCCACAGCGAAGACAGTGAGACTCTCAGTAAAAGACGTGACTCTTAACTTTGGCAGCTCATGCGAAAGCTCAGAGGAAACTATGATGTACTTGTAACAATGCTTATTCTTGTATGTTTCTAAGAGTTTTGTCAATTTTTGGTAACATTTCTTCTTTTTTTTAGAAGAAGAGTTTGTGTCAAAATTTATTAAGATGTATAAAAACGCAAATCTCCGTATATCAATATAAACTGTTGATATGAAATAGTAATATTAATTATTATTATTATTGTTATTGCTATTATTACTTATAGCCTATATTGATGTTTTATTATATTTTGTAAAGATAAATATTACTCAAAGAAGCCAAGAAGCAGGTGGTCCACTTGACTTGCTCCTGATGTAATTGGCACCAGGTGGTGAGTTCGATTCCCATAAAGATCTAGTGGGAGTAATTTGGCTATGGATCGGGTCTTTATCGATCCCATTAGTATTAAAGAGAATGAATAAGGTTGAAAAAAAGAAAAAGGTAATTGGCACCACTCAAAGAAGAAAACCAACAATGAAATTACAAATACTTAAAGACACATGATGCTAATTAAAACCAACAATGAAATTACAAACTCATGCATGAATATATATATATATATATTTTTTTGCTTTTAAATAACTTTGATCTTGGTCAATATCTTTGCTCATTATACATCATTTATTGGTTTAAGGTCTTCCTCTACCTGGTTCATGATCTTGATTAGCTCCGGTTCTCGCATAGTCAAGATGAAACTTCACAACATCTCTCTCCTTTATATCAACAACACTACCCTTTTTATCCAAAAATCCCATGTTAATACTTACTAACTATATCATAAAGTGTTGTATAAATTCTTTACCAAAGTACAATAAAGACCCATCTTTAGTTTTATCTTATACTATCAACGTTAAAACACCATTAAAATAACCTTTAATACAATTTTTAGAACTAATATGTGCATGAAATCAAGTCCATTGTTCAATATCAAACAAGGTTTGCAAAGCGAAAAAGTAACAAGAACTTACTTTCTCTGATTTGAGATTCCAAAAATGAGGAGGGATAGCTTCTGAAACATGAGTGGAGGTGATAATGAAAACAAGAGCAAAGATCATTACTATCATTTTAGTATTAATATAGCTCATATTTGATTTTCTTCACTTTAAGATTTGCAAGAACATGTATAAGTTATGGGTTTATATAGAGACAAATGAGTTGAGTTATATAAAAGCAAGAGGTGGAGACATTATGTGTAAAAATTGTTATTAATTTTGGAAACTCAATCAAAAGATATGGATAATTTTTAATTATAAAGTTATCAACAAATGAATGAGAAAACACATTATCAAAAGTCAACTACATGCACTATGGATCTTCTTTTCTCACCTCCTTTTCAAGTCTTAATTTGCTTTAGTTTGTTGTATTTAAACAAATCTATACCAAAGTACAATTTAGATGAAAACATATACACATCTTTACTTAATTTGTATTATTTCCACTATTCTTTTAGTTTTTGTCCAATGTAAAATCAAACTCTAAACACAACTATCTAAAATCAAATTAACAAAACTATAAAAAGAAATTTTTAACTATTTGACTAAAAACATTTCTTAATTCCGTAATTTTTATCACTAAACGAATGAATGAATTCTATTAACTACTAAGTTTCAAATCCCAACTTTATACAATATAATTAATTCTTAAAAATACTTTTTTGTTATAATTAACTTTTTACGAACTAATATTTCCGATTTTTTTAAAATAAGGATTTCTTTTTAATTAGGAATTTTTTTTAGAATATGATTATGTATATAGATAGATATTATTCGAAATATTTTGTGATAAAGATAAATATTTTATGATAAAGCTAAATATTAAAAATATATATTTTAAATATGTTAAAAATAGATAAATACAGATAAATTTCTGACTGTTAGATTTTAACACGTAGAATCATTTTGTTAATGAGTAACTTTTGAAACCCAAATTTATATAACAAAATTTCCTTTAAACATAGATATATGCAAATGTTATATAGTAGAAGAAGAGCACCATATAATGGAAGATACTATATTTCATAAATAAAGTTGAGTGATTCATATCTCTTTCAAAACCTTTACCAAACCCATAAAGCCTAAATATTCGTCTCTTTCTTTCGTACCTGCAAGCACTCACAAATACTATATGCCATTTCTATTCTAAATATGATTCCATCTTATCAAATAAATTGTGGATTAATACACAAATTAGGCTTCAATGGATGTTATGGGCCTTACATTTCATTTTTATTGGGCTTAAGGAAGAAGAACGGGTAAAGGAAATAGGCCCACTATGTTAAAAGCAAACGGACGGTCAGGATTAATCCAACGCAAGATCAGTGATCTAATTGGCCGGTGCTGTACATGTCGTGATATGATTGGTTCACATCATCGAAGATGACATGGCTTTCTCGTTCTTCGCATTAACTATGCATGTCGTTATCTGATTGGTCCACGTCATCTAAGATGACACGGACTTTCTTTCTTCAGCGTAGGCTTCGGGTAATGAACCTTTTATAGGCTTCGATGCGAGTTATTAGTTCGAATCACATTACATTAGTACAAAAAATAAAATAAATAAAGAAAAAAAAAAACTCATCAGCTCATTGGAAGCCGGAGAATTTTCGAGATGGCTCGCGATACGGTGGTTCTTGCGGTCGTATTATTAGGTACAGTTTGATTCATGAATTGCTAGATCAAGCTTCGATGTGTATGTTACTCTGTTTGTTATCAGATCAGTGAAAATTTTACTTGAGTTTTCTCATTTTACGGATTGATGAATGTTACTAGATCTATGTTTGATTTGAATATTCATTCATTGTTTCGTAATTTTGATTTTGGTTTGTTTCAGATTAGATCTCCTTTTAACTCTGAATGAAATCTGTAGGGCATTGAGATATCGATTTGGCTGCATTTTTAGCAGTGGCTGAAAGTTTTGGATAGTGATATGTTAGTGTAATATCACTCTTGATTTTTGAATTTGTGTTTGCCTTTGGTAGTTTTATTGACGATTGGGATTATTATAATGCTTCAGGATGTCTTTTTGCAATTTCGATTGCGAAAGAAGAGGCAACGAAGTTGGGATCTGTTATTGGAATAGATCTTGGTACTACTTACTCTTGTGTTGGTGTTTATAAGAATGGCCATGTTGAAATCATTGCCAATGACCAAGGAAACCGTATTACACCTTCCTGGGTGGGTTTCACCGACTCTGAGAGACTCATTGGTGAAGCTGCTAAGAATCAGGCTGCTGTTAATCCAGAGAGGACTATCTTCGATGTCAAGCGATTGATCGGGAGAAAGTACTTTACATTTTCTCTGCTTCTGAGTTTCTAACCTTTCTCATAAAATGTTACGTACCTTAAAGTTTCTATCTTTTGTTTTATGCAGATTCATGGACAAAGAGGTGCAGAAGGACATGAAACTTGTACCTTACAAGATTGTGGACAAGGAAGGCAAGCCTTACATTCAAGTCAAGATCAAGGATGGTGAAACCAAGGTTTTCTCTCCTGAGGAGATCAGTGCTATGATTTTGACTAAAATGAAGGAGACAGCTGAAGCATATCTTGGCAAGAAAATCAAGGACGCTGTTGTCACAGTTCCAGGTGAGCTTGAATTTACTTACTACTGTGTGATTACCTCTTCCTTTATGTAGGTTTGGTTGACTTAACCTCTTATTTTTTCCTCTTTGCAGCTTACTTCAACGATGCACAGAGGCAGGCCACAAAGGATGCTGGTGTTATCGCCGGGCTTAATGTTGCTAGAATCATTAACGAACCCACTGCTGCTGCTATTGCCTATGGTCTCGATAAGAAGGGTGGTGAGAAGAACATCCTTGTCTTTGACCTTGGTGGTGGTACCTTTGATGTTAGTGTCTTGACCATTGATAATGGAGTGTTCGAGGTTCTCTCCACAAATGGTGACACCCACTTGGGAGGTAACTTCACCTTAAACCTACGACACATTTTCTGGATATCATAACCTATTATAGCAACAATACATTTTCAACGGACATTGTGAATGTGTATACGGTCTTTGTGTTAACCTGTTTTGTCTCTGATCACAGGTGAGGACTTTGACCACAGGATCATGGATTACTTCATCAAGCTGATCAAGAAGAAGCACCAGAAGGACATCAGCAAGGACAACAAGGCTTTGGGTAAACTCCGAAGGGAATGTGAGAGAGCTAAGAGAGCTCTTAGTAGCCAGCACCAAGTCCGTGTTGAGATTGAGTCCCTCTTTGATGGAACTGATTTCTCTGAGCCACTCACCAGAGCCCGTTTCGAGGAGCTGAACAACGACTTGTTCAGAAAGACAATGGGACCCGTGAAGAAGGCCATGGATGATGCTGGTCTACAGAAGAGCCAGATTGACGAGATTGTACTAGTTGGTGGAAGTACTAGGATCCCAAAGGTACAACAGCTTTTGAAGGACTTCTTTGAAGGGAAAGAGCCAAACAAGGGTGTGAACCCCGATGAGGCTGTTGCTTACGGTGCTGCTGTTCAAGGAGGTATTTTGAGCGGAGAAGGTGGTGATGAAACCAAAGGTAAGGATCTCTCTCATATATGGTTAGCTGATTCTTCTCTGAGGTGGAAATGTTGTCTCTCATATATGGTTAGCTGATTCTTCTCTGAGGTGGAAATGTTGTCTCTCATATATGGTTAGCTGATTCTTCTCTGAGGTGGAAATGTTGTCTCTCATATATGGTTAGCTGATTCTTCTCTGAGGTGGAAATGTTGTCTCTCATATATGGTTAGCTGATTCTTCTCTGAGGTGGAAATGTTGTCTCTCATATATGGTTAGCTGATTCTTCTCTGAGGTGGAAATGTTGTCTCTCATATATGGTTAGCTGATTCTTCTCTGAGGTGGAAATGTTGTCTCTCATATATGGTTAGCTGATTCTTCTCTGAGGTGGAAATGTTGTGTCCTAATTTGGTGTAATATTGAAACTTGCAGATATCCTTCTTCTGGACGTTGCGCCTCTCACTTTGGGTATTGAGACCGTCGGGGGAGTGATGACTAAGTTGATCCCAAGGAACACAGTGATTCCAACCAAGAAATCTCAGGTGTTCACGACTTACCAAGACCAGCAAACAACCGTCTCCATCCAGGTCTTTGAAGGTGAAAGGAGTCTCACCAAAGACTGTAGGCTATTGGGGAAATTCGACCTCAACGGAATCCCACCAGCTCCAAGAGGAACTCCTCAAATCGAAGTCACATTCGAAGTTGACGCCAATGGTATTCTCAACGTGAAAGCAGAAGACAAGGCAAGTGGTAAATCAGAGAAGATCACAATCACAAACGAGAAGGGACGTCTGAGCCAAGAAGAGATTGATCGTATGGTTAAGGAGGCAGAGGAGTTTGCAGAGGAAGACAAGAAGGTAAAGGAGAGAATCGATGCCAGGAATGCCTTGGAAACATACGTATACAACATGAAGAACCAAGTGAGTGACAAGGACAAGCTTGCTGACAAATTGGAGGCAGATGACAAGGAGAAGATTGAAACTGCCACTAAAGAGGCTTTAGAATGGCTTGATGAGAACCAGAATGCAGAGAAAGAAGATTACGATGAGAAGCTTAAGGAGGTTGAGGCTGTTTGTAATCCAATCATCACTGCCGTTTACCAAAAATCTGGTGGAGCACCAGGCGGTGAATCTACTTCGACAGATGATGACGACGAGTCTCACGACGAACTCTAAAACTAAATAGTCAGATTACAGTTTATTTGTGACACCAAAGTGATGGGAAGGATTAGAGAAGAGAGAGACATGTTAGATTTTTATTGAAGTTTTGAACTGTTATTCATAACTTTAAAAGTTATTTTGTTTTGTTTTGTATGTTATTATCATCGGATGTTTTTCTAAAGATTTTGCAAAATAGGAACTATCGTTATATCCAATTCACTTTTACACAACAATTACTTCAAACACTAAGCCAACAAACCAACCACATTTCCTCAGTCACAATAGAAAACTGAAACATGAACAAAATTGAGATTTTGATATCACTATTGGTAATTATAAGTAACAAAGTCAAAGTATGGTATCATTGGTTTAGGATTATAGTCAATGTTAAGAAGAAACAACGTGAACCGGACGGCTTAAATTATTCGTCCGGTTCAGTCGATTTTCTGTGTTCTCTCTGTCTGAGTCAGAAGGTTTCAAGTAGACCTAAATTGATTCGTCCTTACTCGTTCTCCTTTCATTTTGAGATTTCTCAAAGAAATTTTGTGGAATTTGAATCTCGCCATGACAGAAGTTGCGAGCTCGGTAGTCTATGAAGTGCTCGGACGCAGAGCACAGGATGTGGATGAACCTATCATGGACTACATCATCAATGTCCTCGCGGACGAGGATTTCGACTTCGGTGAGGAAGGTGAGGGTGCCTTTGATGCTGTCGGTGAGCTCCTCGTTGCTGCTGAATGCGTATCCGATTTCGATGAGTGCCGTTTGGTAGGCATTAAGCTGCTTTGCTTTCTCCAGTTCAATTCTCTGTTATTAGTGTACTCTAGATTCGTTTTTGCTTGCTTGTGTGTTTTGGGATTTTCGTATTGGAACTTAAGTCTGGCTGAAATGGTTTTAGAATTACTGACTAGGTCTCGCTTTTCTATGACCCAAGATAATAGATATGAAGATGCTTTGTTGTGTGGTTTGTAGGTTTGTAGCAAACTGTCGGATAAGTTTGGAAAGCATGGATTGAGGAAACCTACACCAACTGTGAGGAGTCTTGCTTTTCCTGTACGGATGAACGATGGAATGGATGATGGACCGAAAAAGAAGAAGAAGCCAGAGCCTGTAGATGGGCCTTTGCTCACAGAACGTGACTTGGCGAAGATTGAGAGGAGAAAGAAAAAGGATGACCGCCAAAGAGAGGTATAGAGCTGGAATTCCCCTTTGCAGTGAGATTCTGTTCGTTTTTATTTTTATTGTGTGATTATTTACATTAGTTTCTTGTTTATGCAGCTACAATATCAACAGCATGTTGCTGAAATGGAAGCGGTTAAAGCAGGGATGCCGACTGTTAGTGTCAATCATGACACTGGTGGTGGCTCTGCTGTTAGAGATATTCATATGGATAACTTCAATGTTTCTGTTGGAGGCCGTGATCTAATTGTGGATGGATCAATCACCCTTTCTTTTGGACGCCACTATGGTTGGTTTTAGCTGTCTGTTTAACCCAAGAAATAGACGAAAACAGAATTCGAGCTTACTTACGAATGGATACTTGTTTTCTTTGGTTTACTTTGCAGGTCTTGTAGGACGTAATGGTACTGGAAAAACAACTTTTTTGAGGTATATGGCTATGCATGCTATAGAGGGTATTCCTACCAATTGCCAGATATTGCATGTTGAACAAGAAGTCGTTGGTGACAACACGACAGCCTTACAATGTGTTCTTAACACTGATATAGAAAGAACCAAGCTGTTGGAAGAAGAAATTAAAATATTGGCAAAACAGGTTAGCTACATTTTAGTTTTATTAATAAGGGAGTCATGGCTTCCTGGTATTAGCACACATCTAAGTGTGTTGTCTTTTTTTGTATCATCTGTCTTTGGTGGTAATGTTGACTATTGTTGGGTTATTTAAAGAGAGAAATGGAGTTGGAAGAACCCACAGCTAAGGATGGAATACCTAGCAAAGACACAGTTGAAGCAGATCTTATGTCTCAAAGGCTTGAGGAAATATACAAAAGGCTTGATGCAATTGATGCTTATACCGCTGAGGCTCGGGCAGCTAGCATCCTTGCTGTAAGTTGCACTTTACCATAAAAAATTCTGCTGCCTTTATAGGGTAATTGTTTCTCATGATAACATAGATATAAACAAGACGATATGCATATCTGGACACTAGTTGCGACCCATCAATACAAAAAGCTAAATATCTCATGTTAAAATCGTTGGGAGTGTGATTGTTGCTTTCTGCTTACTTGCAAACATTGTTCTCTATGATATTTTCAGGGGCTCAGTTTCACTCCAGAAATGCAAAAGAAATCTACAAATACATTTTCAGGAGGATGGAGGATGCGAATTGCACTTGCTCGTGCATTATTTATAGAGCCTGATTTGTTGTTGCTTGATGAACCTACGGTGTGTTTCCTTATAAGCTTTCCCTTGTAAAATTGATCTGTTTCCTTTATATGTTCATATTTCTGACATTCTTATCATCTGTTTTGGTAGAACCATCTTGATCTCCATGCTGTCTTATGGCTGGAAACATATCTAACGAAATGGCCAAAAACATTTATAGTTGTTTCACATGCTAGGGAATTCTTGAACACGGTAATTTTTTTTCTCTTGATCTCCATAAAGTTATTATATCCCCAATATCTCTGGACAAATCTTTTCCTTGTTTTTGGCTGCAGGTGGTCACGGACATCATCCATTTGCAAAACCAAAAACTAAGTACCTATAAGGGAAACTATGATATTTTCGAAAGAACACGGGAAGAACAAGTGAAGAATCAGCAAAAAGCTTTTGAATCAAGTGAACGATCACGGTCACATATGCAGGTTTCTTTTCTTTTCTGAATAATGAACTCATGAATTCTGTTCACAAGTCGTCTCTGGTCTGTATGATAGTACTCCGACATATTTGGTGAGATCCTTAATATCTTGTTTTCTGCTGCAGGCGTTCATTGATAAATTTCGTTACAATGCAAAGAGGGCATCTCTTGTTCAGTCAAGAATCAAGGTGTCCACAGTTATAACTATATATGTGATTATAGTTTTGGCCATCTGTGGTGCTCAGATATTTTTCTTTCTATGATCCAGGCATTGGACCGACTGGCTCATGTGGATCAAGTTATTAATGATCCTGAGTAAGCGAGTCCCTCCTATATATATGCTCAATCACTTTCAAATGATATTAGAAACTAGGAATCTGCTAAACTGTGATATTGAATAAATTTGCTACAGAAGCATTCAATGTTTACTCTCAAATCCAGCTGTCTATACAATAACCTCTTCTCTTTCGTGTGCAGCTATAAATTTGAATTCCCAACTCCTGACGATAAGCCTGGCCCCCCTATTATCAGTTTTAGGTTTGACATCTTCCTCAACCAGCTGTCTTAATCTGATACTTAATTTTCTAATTTTGGTATGGGGAGGTTCCAAGATCAACAGGATAAATTTTCTTACTCATTTATTATTTGCTACAGTGATGCGTCATTTGGCTACCCTGGTGGTCCGTTGTTATTTAAGAATCTAAATTTCGGAATAGATCTGGATAGCCGTATTGCAAGTAAGAAACCTCCCCCCCTTCCTCCTCGATTACGAGATCTCACAGATGATATATATTTATAAAGCTTAAGAATCATTAAACTTTCATCTACCATATGTTGAGATCAATACGTACAGCATCAAAGAACATGTAAAACTTAAGTTTTTGAGTCTCGTCTTGGCATTTTAAGCTCTGTTTATGGTTTTCTCGTTGATTTGCAGTGGTGGGACCTAATGGTATTGGTAAATCAACTATACTCAAACTTATTTCTGGGGATCTGCAACCAAGCTCTGGAACAGTTTTCCGTTCTGCAAAGGTATGGCAGTAGACTTCTCTTTCACTTACCTGAACTACGAATTGCACATTGTTTAGATTCTATGGGATTACATTTTAGTATACTTCAATCTGCGGAGGCCCCTTCTGGGTATAAGGAGTTGGATTCTGAAACAACATTGATTTTTAAAATCTTCTTTGACAACAATATACGTACTTCAATCTGCAGAGGCCCCTTCTTCGTTTGTAAGGTTTCTGAGTGCTCGTTTTTCTGCTCTGTTATGGGCCATTGATATCATTTTAACAGGTTCGAGTTGCAGTCTTTAGTCAGCACCATGTGGATGGACTTGACCTTTCTTCGAATCCTCTACTATATATGATGCGCTGCTACCCAGTAAGTTTTTATATCCCTCTTTTTTGTTTGTTTCAGTTAGCATGAGATCATAATGGACTTAGAATATGTGTTAACTGGTTTGTGATTTCTGATGTGGCAGGGAGTACCGGAACAAAAACTCAGAAGTCACCTGGGTTCACTTGGTGTCACTGGAAATCTTGCACTGCAGCCCATGTACACTTTATCAGGTATATATCGGGTGCTTGGAATTCTATAACTACACAATTCAAGATGCAGGCCCTAGAATGAAACTGCATCTACTTCATTTATGTGTTGTGGCGATAGAGTGCTTTGTTATGCTTACTAAAGTGTATATATTTCTTTTGTTGGCTTGAATGGGGAACTAGGTGGTCAAAAAAGTAGAGTGGCATTTGCGAAGATAACATTCAAGAAACCACACTTGCTATTGCTTGACGAGCCGTCCAATCATCTTGTAAGCTAAATATACACATATATGCAACTTGTTAATAAGTAAGGACATCAGTTTGCTAAAAGTAGGAACAATAATAATGACAGGATCTGGATGCTGTGGAAGCTTTGATTCAAGGACTTGTCCTATTCCAAGGCGGTATTTGCATGGTACAATCTCAATCCTTGTCCCCTTAAGACAAGTCGTTATTCAAATGTTTAAGAAAAGGAAATTAGCAAAAAACTAAGAAAATGATATATAATATGTGTAGGTGAGTCACGATGAGCATCTAATATCAGGAAGTGTGGATGAGCTATGGGTTGTATCAGACGGAAGAATTGCACCATTCCATGGAACCTTCCATGATTACAAGAAGCTTCTCCAATCTTCATCTTAAGCTGAGTTTAGCTGCTTCTTCTATGTTTTTATACCTCAGATTTTGCTCTCTCTATGTTTTAAGGGTTAACACATGTTGGAACTACACTATATTCACTCTCGTCTCCGTAAAAATAGTTTGGCCTTTTTACAGTAACACCTTAATTATTTTACAGTTTTACCTTTTTACATGATGCTTTTATATGAAAATTATAAAATTTTAAATGTAGGCCCATCCATGATTTGTTTGGTGTTTTGTTTTTTCATTGTTGGGCCTAGGTGGGCCACATGTTTAACTCTCAATTGTATTTGAATTTAAGCTTACACTATACCAAATGTAAAATCTTTGCTTAAACCAATATTGACTAAAAAGATAGGAACCATACTTGAATTAAACCGGAAAATATCCGAATAATCTAAAATTATGTATCCGGAAAAATGAATCTGAATATGAATCAGAACTGAATCAAAAATCGAATGGATATCCGATTAATTTTTGTTAAATTTAGGTTTTTTTAGACTTATTTCAGTTAATTCTTTACTTTTTTGAATATATATATATATAAATACCCGAACCCGAATCCAAGTTATATCCGAACCAAACCCGAAAAATATAAATACCCAAATGGGTTCTAAATTAATAGACCCCAAAATCTGAATTCAAAAAGATTTAAACCGAATCCGAACCAAAACTCGAAATGCGGAGGCTTATATATTCCTACTAATTTTGGTTTTTGTTTTTGTTTTTGTTTTTCTTTTTAATAGAAAAAAAAAGGAAAACGGCACGGCAGAAACCGACTCGTTAGTTCTTCGTTCAAGCTTTCCGTTTCTCCCTTTGTCTCCATTAAAATCTGGTTTCTTCGATCGTCTTTGTTAAATTCGCTTGTGACGTAAGTTTTCGTTGTCAAGATTTGTATCGTTCTCGAAGCCGATTGAATTCAAAGTTAAGAAGTTGATAAACCCAAGTTCCTACTCCCGTTCTATTGTATTCTGAATTCTCCTGTAATGTTTAGATAGCGGAACCCTAATTTGAGTCATGAAATCGATTGATTGTGCCGAAGCTTCGTCTCTCAATAATGACCTAGATGATGAAGAAGAAGAAGAAGAAGAAGAAGAAGAAGAAGAAGAAGAAGAGTGCGGGTCTGACGAGGAAGAAGATGTTGATTTCAATCCCTTTCTTAAAGAAGCTTCTTCGAGTTTAAGCTCTGAAGTCGAAACTCTTGATGGTGACATCGTTAATAGCGCTCAAAGCTTAGACGGTAAAGAAATTGCGATGCAGAGTAATGTCTCGTGTGAAGAACCAATCCTTGAGGACTCGCAAAACAATGCTCAGAGGGAGAATTCTGATCCCCTTTCTCAAAAACCTAAATTTGTTATAGCAGAAGAGGCACATTTGGCTGATCAGATGAAAGTAGAGGCAAATGGAAACGGGAACAAATTATGTGACATTGTCCAAACTCATGAGCAAGTTTTGATGACTGATGAGGAAGATGATGCAATCTGCAAACGAACTAGAGCTCGGTATTCGCTTGCGAGTTTCACCCTTGATGATCTTGAGGCTTTTCTTCAGGAGACTGATGATGAGGATGACATTCCAAATGTTGATGATCAGGAAGAATACCGAAAGTTTTTGGCAGCTGTTTTACATAGTGGTGATGGTGATGTTCAATTGGTACCGAGTGGGAATGTTGATGATGATGATGACGATTTAGACTTTGAAATAGAACTTGAAGAAGCTCTGGAGACTGATGACGAGGAAATTATACCGGAAAAAGTCACAGGTGACAGTAAAAGCTCTAAGCGACGTCCTGTGACTAGGCAGAAGAGAAGGCAAAACATCTCCATTCAGCACGAAAACAATTCTCCGGACCAGGCTGGGAGATTATTACGCCCTCTTGTACCTATACTACCCATTGCACAACCTATTAGGAGGTTTTCCGCTACTGAATCAGTTTCTTCATCAGAAGACAATACGATAAATGGCTTCACTCAAGCTCAAATGGGAGAATTGCAATGTTTGATTCATGAGCATCTGCAGCTTCTTATCCAAGTGTACTCTCTTTGTGCACTTGATCATTCACGGCAGCAGATTGGAACCCAAGTCCAACTACTTATTTCTGAGATGGTCCAACAACAAAGGCTTCTGCTCACTGGTTCGGCATCATCGCTTGGAGATATGCTGGATTTAGCTGGAAGTTATCTAGTTGATGTTTCTGGCGGTATGTTATTGGTTCAAAGCTAGTGTGCTATATCACTCTATATCTGCTTATCTGTTTATGCAATATAATTTTTTTTTTATTATTGAACCATTGTAGCTGTTCAAGATTATCGACGGTGTCAAGTGGAATCCGGTTATGATGCTTCATCTCAAAGAGTGCCATTGTTTACGCTTACTCACCAAGAAGTTAGCTGTGAGGTTTTAAACAATCCTCTTTCAGCCCCCAGTTCAAGTTCAAGTAAGTCATCATCGGGTCAGCAGCAATCTAAGAAGACATTAGCTGCTACACTTGTTGAATCAGCCCGGAAGCAATCTATTGCATTGGTTCATAAAGATATCGCAAAGTTGACTGAAAGATTTTTGCCATTGTTCAAACCATCCCTGTTTCCCCACAAGCCACCCGTTGCAGCTGTAGCCAATCGGGTCCTTTTCACTGATGCTGAGGATGAGTACGTTCCCTTTTTTAATAATTTTTGTATACTAGTCTAACAATTAACAGAAAATATTTATTACTTGTTCTGTTTGAATGCAGATTACTGGCTCTTGGAATAATGGAATTCAACTCAGACTGGAAGGCAATAAAGCAGAGGTTTCTTCCATGTAAAGGCGAGCATCAGGTAACAAAGTAAATGGTTTTTGAGTGACGAATTAATCAGTTGTTACCTGTGTGTTCTAATACTCCAAACTTGTATTTGTTTCAGATTTTTGTTAGGCAAAAAAACCGGAGATCATCTAAAGCTCCAGAAAATCCAATTAAGGTATTTTTCAACCACAATTTGAATTTATGCAGGGTTTCTCCTATACTGATGTGTAAGTGTTTTTTTGCTACCCACAGGCAGTTATGAGGAAGAAAACCTCTCCCTTGACCCCACAAGAGATAATAAATATACAAGAGGTAATTTTACAGCGCAGCCTTTTGCAATTTTGATGGAAAATTGTACTTATTGCACTCACTCAGTATAAATTTGAATCATCAGGGACTTAAGTACTTCAAATGTGATTGGACGTCTGTGTGGAAATATATCGTCCCGTATCGAGACCCATTGACACTGCCTCGGCAATGGCGCACTGCCCTTGGAATTCAGAAGTCATATAAACTAGATGCTGTGAAAAAAGAGAAACGACGTTTATACGATACAAAAAGAAAGTCCAGAGAACAGCTGGCATCTGCAAAAGAGGTATTTCATATCTATGGCCACGACTGAAATCACACAACTAATCCATACTGATTGTGTTAATTGTGGCTTTTTCATAAAAATTGTAATGTAGCTTTGGTCATCTATCATCTTATGCTTCAGGACTGTCGTGGTGTCAATGAAAATCAGGTTGGAGATGAAAGTGCAGGTGAAGCATACCTACATGAAGGATTTTTAGCAGAATATAGGCCTGGCATGCCAGCTCTCTTTTATTCTACCTCTATGAACTCCTTTGACAAGGCAAAGGGTGTCCTGGGTGATCGTCATGAGTCAGTACAAACATGTGCCAGTGAAGGATTTAAAAATCCTGAATCTTGTGGTGTTGGAATTCTTACTTCTACGCAGAAACTATCATCTTCGTTCATTCCTCTGTACCACCATACATCTGGTACAGCAGCCACTGTCTCAAGAGCATCAATAATGATGCGCCCATATCGTGCTCGTAAAGGAAACAGCAGAAGCGTTGTGAGACTAGCCCCTGATTTGCCTCCAGTTAACCTTCCATCTTCCGTCCGTGTTATCTCTCAGTCAGTTTTTGTAAAGAATCAGTCTGACACATCCTCCAAAACTTGCATCATTAAGGGTGGCATGTCTGATGTTTCGGGAAAGGGAAATTTGGGTACAGAGTCTCCATGCTTTTCAGCTGACGAAAATGACAATGGTCCCCCACGTGAGGAAGTGGAAGATGTGCCTAGAGAGAGCTCCTCTGGAATGGGCAATAGGAACAGTGACTCAGATCTTCAAGTGCATCCTTTATTCTTAACTGCTGGGCATGGACAGATTACATGTTACCCTTCTGACAGTCGACCACAGCTGCTAAGTCTATTTAACAGTCCAAGTCAAATCAATCACTCAGTTGATCGATTCCAGAAAAATTCATCAAGTGAACATGAGACAGCACTTTGCGACAGCGGTTTTCATCCTCTCCTTCAAAGAACGGACTGTGAAACGAGATATCTTATTAACAGACGTGTGAACTTAGATCCAGACGTTGGCGAGAAAGGTGAATTAGGCCAACTTCAGGATACCTCTGGTGCTGTTGAGGAGAGTTCTATCCCTGGTGATGGTCGTAATGAAGTTAGCTCGAAATCTTCTAGTTCTAGCAAACATGCTAAAAATGTTGACTTGGATATTTATCTAAGTTATGCCTCTTCCAAGGTGAACGATTGTGGTAGTGTCTCAGCAGCAAATAGTTCAGACAGTTCCGACATCCGCATGCTTCGACGTAATGATGGCTCTATATTGCGTGAATCAACCACACCAAGTAGATGCATTGACGAGATGGCTGATCAATCTAATCTAGGTATAGTGATGGAGCAGGAGGAATTAAGTGATTCTGACGATGAGACGTTGGAAGAAGAACATGTTGAGTTTGAGTGTGAAGAAATGGCTGATTCTGATGGTGAAGATGATTCAGAATGCAAAGAAATCACTGAAATGCAAGATAAGGTAAGTTGTAAATTTTTGGCCAGTTATGTACAGTGTTTCCCAGGGACCATATCTGTCTTTGTTAATGCATTAACTTTGCCATCTGCAGGATAACATAAGCTCTGCTGTAGAAGTAACTTCAACAGATTTTGATTCTGGCAAAGAACTAGGCAAGGATTCTCCAAACAGTCCTTGGTTGAGTCTGGATCCAAGTAACAATAAAGTCAAGGAGTTGGACAAAAAAACAGAGCTAGCAAATGACACGATCATGGCACAAAATGGGCCGAGTAGATCATGCAAAAAGAGGAGAGATGCAGAATCAAAGGAAGAAGCAGGAGTTTCTCGGTTGAGACTGGGTCCTCTCACCCTCCCTCCAACGAAGAAATCAAGGAAGTGTGTTGGGCAGGTGGAAACAAGTCCAAGTATTGAGACAACTTGAGAAACATCTAGACCCAGCAACAAAGGATTAGCTTTTCTCCACTCCAACTTGCTTCCAGGTACAAAGACATCATCATGGCCAATCTGGAGAACTGTGTTCTTTGGGTATACCCTCCTGGAGGTCACGGCACACATGGAGTTTGCCACTCACAAGGTTAGTTTTCGACATTTCGTTTAGAACCACAAGTACATGGAATGATAAATAATCTATTGGGTATAGCTGCGTCGCAGGGTGCAAAGAAGAGTTGTGCATAAGGCGTAAGGAAGAGAATTGGCCTTGACCAGATTAAGAGGATTGTTACTCTTACGAATATTTTTGTATAGAAAAATAAAGGACAGTAGTTTAGATTTTGTATAGAAAAATAAAGGATAGTAGTAATCTATATTTCCAATATATCTCTGTGAGTTTATATACAAGCATACAGAATGCTATAAATCCTGAATATTACTGACCAAATCAATCTACATTACAGTTCCTCATAAAGCCTTGCTTACTTCCTTATTTACTTGTCTCATGCTCTCTTAGATGCATTCAATTGGCATATGATCCCATCTTCTTTCATTCTTCTAAACAATTCATCTGCTTCACGGCATGGGCCATTCTTACACAACCCCAATATCATTATAGTGTACGTTCTAGCATCAGGCTTCACTCCTTCCATAGAGAGTCTACCAAATAACTCCCAAGCTTTTTGCACTTCACCCACTTTACACAACCCATGAATCATGATGTTGTATGCAACAATTCCCACACATTCTCCACCTCTTCTCATATCATTGAATTTCACCAGTGCCATTTCTATCTCCTCACTAACACAAAGAGCATGTAATAGAATGCAATGAGTTATAATATCAGGAGTCACCCCACAAGAAACCATCCAGCTGAATATATCTTGAGCAACTTTAAGTTTACCGGCCTGACAATAGCCGTGAATAAGAGTGTTGTAAGTGAAGATGTCAGCAAACAATCCTTCAAGAGACATCCTTTGGAAGAGTTTCAGCGCGTCATCTAATCTCCTACACTTACAGAATCCATTAATGAGAGTGTTATATGTCACTAAGTTAGGGAAGCAACCTTTGCTTGCCATGAAATCAAATACTTTCTTGGCGTGATACAGTTGGCCTTGAATGCAAAAGCCATTGATTAGCGAGTTGTAAGTGAGAGTATTCGGATATATAGAGCTTCGAATCATCTGCTTGTACAATTCTTGAGCCTCGAAAATATTGCCTTCTTTACCAAATGCATCGATCAATGCAGTGAAAGTGACAACATCAGGTCTGATTCTCTTCTTATTCATATCTCTCAAAACCCGAGCAGCTTCACTCCATCGACCAGAATTACAAAGGCCAGTAATGAGAGTGTTGTAGGTAACAACATCAGCTCCAAGTCCTTGCTTCTCCATCTCATTGAAAATCGCCAAAGCATTATCCACAAGACTGTTACTTTTGCAAAGAACATCAATCAGGATGTTGTAGATTACAGCATTAAGTTGGTATCCCGATTTAGCCAATGAATCAATGAGAGATACAGCCTCATCAAATCTATTCTGGAGACAGAACCCATGAAGCAAAGAACCAAGAGTAACGATGCTAGGCTCAAACCCAAGTTTCATCATTTTAGCAAGAATAGATAAAGCGAGAGAGAGTGAAGAACATCGGCAAAAGGAATGTAACAAAATGGTGAAGCTATAGAGATCGTGAGAGATTCCAAACAGTTCCATCTTCTGAGAGAGATAGATAACAGTATCAAACCTTTTCATATTGGCGAAAGCAGTGAGTAATCGAGTGAAATCAACAATGGAAGCTAAGGGTTTAGATTGAACCATCTCAAAGAACAAATCAAGAGCATCTTCGAACTTGATGGAGTGAAGAAGACCTCTTCGCAATTTCTCTCGGTAAGTAGAGTAAGCATAAGCTCCAGTAGAAGCTCCTCCTCTCTTCGCCGTCGATGACGCAATCGCAGTTACAATCAATCTCCGCCGCATCCAAAAAGCATAGATGGTTTAACCCGGTTTGTTGATTTAACCAACGATGGTTCAATTTAAGGGCAATTATACTCTTACAATATAGGTTTTTGCAATGTTTTGAAAATCGGACCGGATACTGATTCGACAATGTTGTTGGATATCTGGTTGGACCGGGTTGAACGTTGTGTTAGTATATTTTTGAGAAACATTGTGAATGATATTATTTTCGGTTTTTATTTGTGTTAGTATGTTTTTTTCAAATTTATTACAATATAATCCTTCTATTTCAAAAAGATCGATGTTTTAAAATTATCACGCATACTAAAAAGTTTTTGAAATATCATTTTTATACTTATTTATTGTAAAAAAATACAAAGAATAATATGAATCATTAATGAAAACCAAAAAATAAATAAGGGTAAGACTAGAAATATTAAACCAAATATGTATTGATAACATAAAATATCAATCTTTTTGAAACAATTTTGTTTTCTTACACATCAATCTTTTGAGAACGGAAAGAGTATTTATAATTATCGCTGTAAATCTTTTATTACCAATTTACACAACTCGTTATATAATTTGCATTATATTGTTAATTATGTCGCAATATTACTTCGATATATTTAATTTGTTATCGTAATAAACTAAATTTTACCAGTTTACACAACTTGTTATCGTCACTTAAACAAGTTGGTACGAGCATTTATGTAAATGACTGTTATTTACCTAATTTTGAACATTAAGCTTTTTTTTTACAAGAGATTCCGGACCTTCGGCCCTGGCCAACCTAGCACCTCTACCTGAAAGATTTACCGCTGGACCAAGGCGACTTGGTTCATTAAGCTTTCTTTGTTGCTGCATAAAGTAACATATGTGTTTTCTTGATACAAAAGTATGCATTTGTATTTGTATTTCAAAATGATTATCTTTGATTACTCGGATTCATATAATGCTTCTTCTTCTAGCTTGTGAACAAGTATGTACTTTCACTATATATAATGCATCTTCTTCTTCTTCGTCTTCTCTAGTAGCAATACATAAATTTATAAACGTACCAAAGTTGTATTAATCGCGAGGCTCTCTCCAACAAAGCAGCATGACGAGGCATCGACTTACTATGTATAATCTCGACCTAGTTTCCTTCAAGGAACCACTTGGTGTCAGCTTATAGTTGTTGTTCTTAGCTTGATCCTTTGACTCCATCAACTTCACTCTCCCCATCGAAACTAATAACTTTTATCTCCCCTTGAATATATAGTTAGTTGGTTCAAGAGTAAATATATATGTCTTCTTCTCTAAGTTGTTACTTGTAGGTGAATGTGAAACCTAGAGATCCTGATACTAAGATTTCAAACTAGGGCTTAGTTTTCTGGTTTCAAGGGATTTTGTCGTGATGCATATTACTACTCAGGTCTATTAGGATATTTCCACTCATTGTCAATTAGTTTTGAATTGAAAAAATTCATGTCTCATATGTAGTATCAAAGTCCCATTCAAACCCGGCTCGGATACCATATAGAATTATAGGTTTTCAACTCAAAACCAATTGGTAATGAATGGAGAGATCTATATCTTATATATGGTATTCAAGTCCTATTCAAACTCCCGATCTGAGATCTTCTCACAGGTTTTCTGGTTTCAAAGAATTTTGTCGTGCTGTATATTATTACTCAGGTCTATTAGGATGATCAGTCTCTTCAACCAACCGTCCAGAGAAAGAAGAACCGTTACTTTCAATTTCAGTTAGAGTAATTTCTCCTTAAAAAAGACAAAACAACATAATTCATCTTTTGTCAGTTTCACCAACACTTGTCTCTTCATTCATTTCATTCTTTTTGACTGCTTTGCTTTAGGTCAATAAAGTTTAGGCCTAACATTAATTACAAACCCTTGATTTAAGGCATGCTTAGCTTTAACTTAGTCCCGTTTCCCGATTCATATCTACCTTAAAACAATTTTTGCTATATAGATTACTATCCAACTCGTTACTATATACAACTGACCGGTCTATTAGTCAAGTTCCTGTATAATGTAAGTAGTAAGATTCAATCCCGAAATACGCAAATACATCTACCTTCAGTGGACTTACCACCTGTCACTCAGCTAAATGTCACTTGCCGTTACAATATATTTAAATTATCTAAACATAATATTATTAAATAATATATTACTTCATAGAAACTTAGCATTGATATAGAGTTTTCACAGTTTGAAATTGACATCCATCTTCAATTTTCCTATCAACAATCACATGGATAAAATCCGATAGTATAGTCCAAACTCCTCTAAAATCCCAAATTTTATATGAAGATTAAACGACTCTTTAAAATCAAATTCTTCTAAAAAAGAAAACAAATATAGATTTAACCACTTGATAAAAGATATTTTCCCATATATTCAAATTTATATTTTTTTAAAATGATTTTTACGCTTCAATAATTTAGTTTACCAAAATACTTTTAAAATTTGTTGTGAAGTCAAATTAGCAATGGCTACTAGAACAATCCACTAGGTTAGTAATATGATTATGCAATTTAAATGAATACCACTTTTAAAACTTATAAAATTGTATTTTTTGACTTAAAAAATACTCCTAAGAGATTGTGTTAGAGCCATTACTATATATATATGACTCCAAACGTTACAACATGCACAAACCTAATTAGAAACATGAAACACAACTCCTCATTTTCATACTTTGACTTTCTTTGTTCCCTTTTCATAGTAAAATAGCATAATTGAAATCGATCGATAGTTAATTAATCGTAAAAGATCTTTCTAAATATACAAAATCTTCAATAATGGTTAAACAAATATATTTTTTCAAATTAGAAGGTTGAATCTGACTAGGATATTCACACGAAGACGTTTCATATAAATCCATATAGCTCATGCATCTCGTGGTTGAGTTTTGATCAATGAAACTCGTGCTTACTTATTATAATGTGATTAATATTATATATATGAAAAAGCAAGATACGATTGTGTTCATACGTAAGAGATCAACATTTTATCCATCACACTATCAAATTTTATAATATAATTAAATATTTAACGTTACTTTAATCACAGAGTTGAAAGAATATTCGCTCGTTCCCGTTAGATTTCTTGGTTATTGATTATTTTTATCTTATATTTTTGTCTAAATGAAGGCAACATGCAAACTAAAGGAAAAAGAAATACATTTTTTGATTTATATTCGTATTACTACTTTTCATTTTTGTTATCAATTTATCGACAAAACTCGAACCATATCTCAAAGTTATCATACAGAATAATACTTCCTTAAAACAAGTTCAGATGGAAAAATAATGTAAACATAACATTTAATTACTTATATTAACATATAAAGACTTTGAATCTAAAAAGCTATTTTACAACCAAAAACATGATGCTATAAAAGTATACTATATATATATATATTCCCTTAAGATATTATGTTTGATGTATAGGCTAGTAAGTAATTAATCTGCCCAATATTAATTTTAACCAAACGTCAAAATGACAAAAAATAAGTCATTTTGATTGAGTATTTGCTAATATGAAATTGTTTTTTTTTTGTATTTTGTGAGTAGCAAACATAATCAAGGATGGATATTCTAATCACACCTACTATCAAAAAAAAAAATTTGGTTTTACGTCAATATATTAAAAATTAAAGTTTCGCTCAGTCAACAAATATTCATAAAAGAAAAAAAAATGGCAAAATGTCACCTAATATTATAGCCATTCAATATATAGAATATGTGCGAGTTGTGTAAAGTTTGTGCAAAGGCAATGTAGAATGTGATTGGTTTGAAAATATTATAACACAAAATTGTGAATAGAGAGAAGAAGTGAGCAACTCTGTTTTGGCAAGTTGGTAACTGAATTACACAATTTATTCATTTTTGTTCATATATTAGATTTGCCTATACTTAAGCCTTGTTCATGTTACAAGATTTGTTTTAAATCTTGTTTTTGGGATTCCATTTTTTTCATATATTGCCTATACTAAAGCTTTGTTCATGTTACAAGATTTGTTTTAAATCTTGTTTTTGGGATTCCATTTTTTCATATATTAGATTTGCCTATACTAAAGCCTTGTTCATGTTACAAGATTTGTTTTAATTTTTTTTTGGGATTCCATGTTTTTTTCATATATTAGATTTGCCTATACTAAAGTCTGGTTCCAGTTTTTTGTGTTTGTATTATCGTTTTTTGTTCTATGATTTTTTTTAATCTGTTGGCTTATATAAGTGTAATTCGGATCCAGAAAGATGACCCAAAAAGAATAAACCAGTCGCCTCCTTATTCTATTTGAATTCGAACCCTAATTTTGTGTCTTTGAATTTTCTTTGTTCTGCTATGCTCCTTATCAGCGGCTTGGTGATTTACATTTACTTTTCCGACTATTGATTTGAAGACTCAATCGATTTGCTTGAAATAGTATTGACGTTTTATAGATGCAATGAATGATCCAAGAGAAGCTAGACAATTAAGCGAGTATGTTTGAAAATTACTGCAAACATAACATTTAACTACTTATATTACCATATAAAGACTTTGAACCTAAAAAACTATATTACAACCAAAAACATGATGCTATAAAAGTATACTATATATATATTCACTTAAGATGTTATGTTTGATGTATAGGCTAGTAAGTAATTAATCTGCCCAATATTAATTTTAACCAAACTTCAAAATTACAAAGTCATTTCCATTGAGTATTTGCTAATATGAAATTGTTTTTTTTGCATTTTGTGAGTAGCAAACATAATCAAGGATGAATATTCTAATCACACCTACTATCAATAAAAACTTTTCGGTTTTATGTTAATATATTTAAAAACAAAATTTGGCTCCGTCAACAAATATTCATAAAAGAAAAAAAAAGTGGCAAAGTGTCACAGAATATTGTAGCCATTCAATAAATAGAATAAGTTGCAACTTGTGTAACGTTTGTGCAAAGGCTATCAATAAAATGTAGAATGTGATTGGTTTGCAAATATTATAAAACAAAGTTGTGAATAGAGAGAAGAAGTGAGCAACTCTGTTTTGGCAAGTTGGTAATTGAATTACACAACCTAACAGGTTTTAACATCAACAAAGATTCCAAACATTGTCAATATCATTCCAATTCCAAAGGTGAAGGAGTCTCTTTTTTAAAATTCCCATTATAAAAACTTTATTGTATATTTAACATCTCACCCAACGATCCATATTTTATAATCATAATGTATAAAATAATGTATGGTATGTTTAGAAACAGACAACGTCTCCCATGGTGGAGGAGATTATTATATTATTTACACCATTTCATCTATTTTAGTTTTATCTTTACTAACCTTTTCTGGTTATTTTTTTCCTATTATTATAAAATTCTTGCAAAGTTTGATTCATACATAATTAATCTTTAGAGGTTGGACCACCCTAAAGAAAACTGAATTTTCCTTCCATAAAGTTTCATAATTATTAGATCAATCATTGATAATATTTACAATAGATTTACAAATCGTAAATCATTGTTTTCTGCACAAAACAAATTTGGACTGCGAATATTGTGAAACATAACAATCTAACATAATATTACTTACAAGTGGCATTTAGTTCGGTGGATGATGGTAAGTCTGTTATAGGTAAACGTATATGCATCACTAAGAATCGAGTTTTACTATCTACGAAATTTATGTAGGAATTTGGCTAATAGGTCAGCCATTATGATCTAATATTAATATTGCTGTTGGCAGAAAGAAAAAGAAAATATTGCTTTTCTACAGAGGAAATAATAGATAATCTAAGAAATAGTAACTTCATATAGGTTTAATTTTCTGCAAATGAATCCGTAAATGTACGAATTAGGAGGTGAAATCGTTTATATCTGTGAGGTAATTGTGTAGAGCTGCAAAGAAGACACATGTACATATAGTTTGGAGTTGAATAATAATAATATTAAACAAAAAAATGTATTAATAATAATTATAAATAAAAATGAGTGGAATTGGTAGTGGGTAGTAGTTGGATTTGGGTAAGATTACTTTATGATAATATTCAAATTCAGCTTTAAAGATCTTCTTCTTCTCATTCCATTAGAAGGATTTGGATTGGATCCTCCAAGAACACATTCATAAATTAGCTTAGTTACTCTTATAATAGAATCCCAACCATATCATTTTTCTTCAACCACTTACATAAGAAAAAACTAACTTCAAGTAGTCTTGCAAGTGACATTTAGTTCAGTAACAAAAGTAAGTCTACTAAATGCCATGCGCACTTGCACATCCTGGGATCAAGTTCTGCCATCTGTATTATACAGGAACTTGACTAATAGGCCGGCCAGCTATGACCCAATATTTTTACCAAAAAAAAAGAAAAGTAAAGTGGTCTTAACCAAATAACTTAAGTATAAGTTGGAGTCATTTTGATGTATTAAGATCCTATACACACACAAGTTTTAACATAATGAATAAAGTAAGTAAGGAAGCTATTGATCACTAAAAGCACAAAAGAGAAGTAATTATATGAAAATTCTTTTAAAGGAATTTGATTATCTGGTCTAATAAAACTCAAATCTAATTTGATGATTGAAGAATGATATTGGGTATAGAGTAGGCCATCAAAATACCTGAACTTTTCAATAGAGTGTGTGACTAGGTGAGACTTCATATTCTTTCTTTATATATATAAATTTGGTTCCACTTGTTATAAATTATGAACTATATAAAATGTGTAAAAAGAGGGGACCATGTAAATAAAATGTAAAAAGATTCGAAGAATAATACCATTAGAAAGTTAGACATGATTGATAAATATTGTGATTAATGTTATTACACAAAACATGGCATTATCTATGCAACATTTGTTACATTTTTGGAACATTATGGTTTGTAATATTAATTTTTGGTTAGTGACTCATCTTCCTCTATAATTTTTCTTTTAGTCAATTAGAGTTGGCTAACTAAACCATTCTTTTATCCACATTATTTTGTTTTGATTCCATTTTTTATATACTCTTCTAAATTTCAATTTAACTCGTTTTATGTAATAGTAATAAGTTATAAAACATAGACAAATGTTGTCTCCTTTATCCACATCTCTCTTCCATTGTTCCTCAAAAACATAACACTATAAATACACAACTCCATATTAAGACAACACACAACAACACATCTCTCTCTTTATAACAGAAACCAAAGTATATAGAAACAATGATAGAGACCATTAAGCACCTGATTGGCTCTGGTGGTCCAAGTGGATATGGGTCTAGATCAACTGCTGATCAAGTCACTTCTCACTCTGATCTCCGATCTCTTACTGCCATCATCACTGGTGCTACTTCAGGGATCGGAGCAGAAACAGCTCGTGTTCTAGCTAAGCGTGGAGCTAGGCTTGTTCTTCCTGCTCGAAGCATCAAAACCGCAGAGGAAACCAAGTCACGTATCCTCTCTGAGTTTCCAGATTCTGACATCATTGTTATGCATCTCGATCTCAGCTCTCTTTCTTCTGTTCGTCGATTCGTCACCAACTTCAAATCCCTTCATCTCCCACTCAACATCCTCATGTAATTCACTAACCTTTATACATCAAAAAAAGAGAACGTTGAACTAGCACTTATACTCTCAAAAACCGTCTAACTCTCTTGTTATTGACTCACGTGCTTCTCACCATTTGTTTAGTAACCTTAAGTTGTCTGATGAGTCTTTCTTAACAACAATAATCAGAAACAATGCCGGAAAATACGCTCATAAGCATGCGATCTCTGAAGACGGCGTAGAGATGACCTTTGCTACTAATTATCTCGGTAATTCATCTTTTAATGATAGTTTAAGTATTAGTTAAAACTTAAGCTAAACAAAACAGAGTATTATGATATTTGGTAGGTCATTTTCTGTTGACGAAACTGTTGTTGAAGAAGATGATTGAAACGGCGGCTATAACCGGAGTTCAAGGCCGTATAGTCAATGTTACGTCGGTGATTCATAGCTGGTTTTCAGGCGATATGTTTCAATACCTCGCCGATATTTCTCAAACCAATAGGTACCTTTCTTTTTTTATTATTAATTATGTAATTAGTTAACAAAGTACAACAACGAATCATCATTTATTCTTCATCAAATAATAGTTATTCTCATCATTACGCTTGTGCAAATTATTAATGTTTTAATTTAGTATAAAAAATTTAAAGGAGATGCGACGACAAAAATAAACGCCGTCGTCCTCCTCTTTGATTTATTTTATTAATATATATAGATATAATATAGTAATTGTAGAGATGAATTTTAGTTAGTGTCCCGGTTCTTAGTTCTTTTATATCTGGTGGTTAAAATGATCTAACTAACAATTCTGATATCTAAGGTTCGATTATTTTCCTTTACACAATTTTGATAGACTAAGACCATTTCCACGAGAGATGATAATAGAGTCTCTTAACATTAAAAACAATTAAAAAAATAGAAAAAGTAAGAAACTAAGATTTTTAAAAGAGAAAAAAAAGAAACTCAAGTTCTTAATAAAGAAACTCCTATGTTAACGTGTTACTATCTCATTGAACAAATAACTTTTTAAATAAAAAATAAATTTTTATAAAAATAATACTCCCGTCGTTTCTTTTTATAAGTTGTTTTGTTTGAATGCACATCTATTAAGAAATTTTTTACTTTTTGTTTTTTCAATAAAAAGTTCACCATTTTATCTTAGCATTTAATTAAAAAAAAGAAAGAAGAACAATTTTTTTAAATAAAAAATTAGTTTATTTTAACTTTTTGTTTACTTTTTGTCTTGTTTTTGTAAAACAACTTATATTTTGAAACAAAAAAATCTTCTAAAAAAACTTATATTATGAAATGGAAGGAGTATTATTTTATTACTTTAGAATCTCTAATTAGATACTTTATCAATGAGGATGATCTAAATAGGAGTTATACAAAGTGATTTTTATACCATAGACTGGATTTTGTCGATCCAATGATTGACAAAAAAAATGTAAGGTAGTGTCTGGGAGATGAGTTTAAACCGCTTTAACTTGGGTTTTGTCTCAGGAACTACGACGCGACCAGAGCTTATGCACTCTCCAAGCTCGCAAATGTACTCCACACAGTCGAGCTATCAAGGATTCTCCACAAAATGGATGCAAATGTGACTGCGAATTGTGTACATCCAGGAATAGTAAGAACACGTTTAACAAGAGACAGAGAAGGCTTCATTACAGATTTAGTGTTTTTCTTGACCTCCAAGCTATTGAAGTCTGTTCCTCAAGCAGCAGCTACGACGTGTTACGTGGCAACAAGCTCAAGATTGAAGAACGTGAGTGGCAAGTATTTCACAGACTGCAACCAAGCTAGAACCTCTAAATCAGGATCATGCATTCTTAAAGCTCACAAACTATGGACTGCTTCTGAGTTGCTGCTTTCTTCATCCTCCTCCACTCCCACTTATGCTTCTCTACACAAACTTCACTCTTTAACCAAACCATAGATCTTACGTTTACCTCTACTTTTATCCATATCTATACAATATATTATATATATATTTAGCTTTGTACATAGTTTATATATACATAAGTCTACCATGTCTATATTTTATTTTATTGTTCTGGTTTTGTCTACATGTATAATATATAGTTGCACGGTTTTGTAAATACTAGCTTGTTATGTAATGTATCTAACTATCTATATAGAATCCATCAATAAATAGCTTCAGATTAAGAGAATTTTGTAATAATCCCATTAGTGTTTCCAACCAGTCGATCAAGACTTATCTTACACTCTATAAGCTTTGAGAAAAATGAGCGGTTCTTATTTAAGAGTTTCAAGAGACTCATACTTACTAGTTTAGATACTACGAAGACACATGACTCTATTTGATTGAAGAATTTTTTTAAATAAATAAAATTTGAATGAAAGCTAAAATTTTGTAAAAATATTAATATTTTTATCTCCATTAAAAATTTAATATGGTCTTAGAAGATTTGATATTAATGCATTGTTTTAAACAAAATTAAATAACAAAGGCGTGCGACCCGACCCGACCCGGCCCATTAATGGATTTGTTAACCAACGCCATAATAATAGGCTTTTTAGGCCCATTGAATCCTCAAAATAGGCCCACGGAGCTAAGCCCTAGACTCGTTCTCCTTCCTTCCTCCTTGGCTCCGGCAAATTCATTTGACAATCAAGCACCGCCTGAAATGGCGAATGCTCAGAAACTCTTCACTGTCGATACCCTAAGAGCTGCAGCTAAGCAGTCCCTCCGTTGCCTCGT
This sequence comes from Lepidium aucheri, assembly GCA_900406435.1. Lineage (NCBI taxonomy): Eukaryota > Viridiplantae > Streptophyta > Magnoliopsida > Brassicales > Brassicaceae > Lepidium > Lepidium aucheri. The sequence goes on along the minus strand of OVBA01000036.1, from coordinate 3,858 downwards.
TGTCCCCGTCCGTCTCCGTCGAGCTATCAAGACATACCTTCGTGAGGAAGATGATCCGCACATCCGAAAGAGGGTTCGTCAGTTATCTGAGTCATTCCAAGATATTAAGGACACTAATTTGCTGCTACCTGAAACCACGGCGAAGAGTTTGGCTGATTCCATCAACTCGGTAGAGACCAAGCGATGGAAGATGCAGACTGCTTATGGAGATAGCGGACTTCAATACAGAGACGGTGAGACTGCAGCTTACATTGCTTCTCGTATGCCTGCTGTTTTCTCTGTCTGCTACAGAGTCCTCATTGAGGTACCCTCTTAATTTCTAATCACGTGAGTGCTATTAGTTCATGCTGATCAGTCCTTAGCTTCTGCAATATGTGAGGGTTGTGTAGATATTTGAGCTTTGAGCTTATATAAAGACGGTTTCAACTTCTAATATAACAGATTCGACGAAGGCTTCCGGATTTCGCTCCCATAAGAGTGCTAGATTTTGGTGCCGGCACTGGTTCAGGTTTCTGGTGAGGAGATTAGTGTTTTCCCATTGATTTTTCTTTGTACATGTTTTCTTTTTAGGTTCTTGATTCTTTGTAACATCTTGTAGGGCAGTTAAAGAGGTTTGGCCTAAGTCTGTAGATAAAGTAAATATAGTGGAACCATCTCAATCGATGCAGCGTGCAGGACGTAACTTAATCCAAGGTAATTCACTTGATAGTGTCTGACAATGCTCTTAATACATCCACTGCATTGTTTGATTCTGATCTTGCCGTTGTTAAAAATATGAAAGGCCTCAAAGATTTGCCTCTGATCCATGGGTATACTAGCCTGCTAGCTCTTAATAAAGAGATCAACAAAAAGTCCGAGCGGAAGCATGATCTTGTCATTGCTGTGGGTTTTCTCTTTTATCAGTCGCATCAGCTGTGATTCTTGTCTATTAAGTTTGGTTTTGATTGCTAAAATTTCCAAATGTTTTTCTGTGGTGCTCAAGTCCTATGTGCTAGGGGAGATACCATCTCTGAAAGACAGGATTACTGTAGTTCGCCAGCTCTGGGACCTTACAGATGATCTTTTGGTATGGTTTTAAGTTTTTCATCTTTCATTCTCCTCAGTGACTTTCAGATAATATCTCTGTGTGAACTTTCATTTAATTTGTGCTTAACTCTTTCTTTTCGTAAAATGTGTTTGAACAGGTTTTGATTGAACCAGGAACGCCGCACGGTGCTAATATTATATCTCAGATGCGGTCGCATATATTGTGGATGGAGAAGAGGGTAAATTCATTTGCTAACACAAATATATTCATACTCAAATGATAAGCTGTCTCTGTTGTTGAAAGGTAGCTATCTTCTCTTCTTCGTATTTAAAATGCATTCATTGTGTCTTAGAAACTGCGTAAACTGGAAAATAAAATGAAGAAAGATGAAGCTGGGAAGGAGGTGCTCGATCTCAAATCTGGCGTGCATATTGTTGCTCCAGTAAGTGTCTATATCCATCCTGAAAATTTGTCCTCCAGTTGTCAAAACACTTAGTCAAGCACTTGATATTACAGTTTTTATGAAAAACAATAAAATGAATGTATTGTAACACAAAGAATGGGGTTGCAAATGCAGTGCCCTCATGATGGAAAGTGCCCGCTGGAGAACACTGGAAAGTACTGCCATTTTGTTCAGCGGTTGCAGAGAACTTCATCTCAGCGTTCCTACAAGGTTCCATGTTGTTCACTTCAGGAAATATATAGATTTCCGTCAGTTTTGTTTTGCTGATGATTCCAAACCCAAACCTTTATCTTTGTAGCGTACGAAAGGTGTTCCTCTTCGTGGGTTTGAGGATGAGAAGTTTTCTTTTGTGGCTTTCAGAAGAGGTCAGCGCCCACGGTTGGTAGTTTTGTAATGTTGAATGACTAATTTAATTATTTTTAGAGAAACATTGTTTAGACTAGATTTTGGGTTATGCCTTGGATTTAGTGAGCCGTGGCCTCTTGATGGTATGAAGTTGGAAACTTTAAAGGAGCGACGTGCAAATAGGAAACCTGAGGATCTCGAGATTGATTATGGTAATTTCGCAACTATTTCATAAAATCCTTGCACATAACTTAGCTTTTGATCCTTGTGAGCTCTGCAGAGGATTTTATTGCACCGCAAGTGGTTGAAGTGCCTTATATTGATCCAAGAGCATACGACTCTGACAGCATGGATGAGGAAGAGGAGCAAGAAGACGTAGAAGGTACTGATGAGGATTTGGAAGAAAAGATTGAAGAGGAAGAGGAGGGTGAGAGGGCGAGTGTAGGCGGTGGATGGGGAAGAATCATATTTCCTCCATTTCGGAAAGGGAAACAAGTAACGTTGGATATGTGTGTACCAACAAAAGAGGACGGATCAGAAGGAGCTTTTGAAAGGAGAGTGATAACAAAGAGCAAGAACCCAGATCTTCATTTGCAGGCCAAGAAATCATTTTGGGGAGACTTATGGCCATTAACGACTCAACAAGAAAGTGGCAAAGAGGAGCAAGTAGATGTTGAGTGGTGTCGACCAGATCAAGAGCAGAAATGGGATGCTTGGCCTTAGTCTTAGCCTAAGGGTTTAGAAATTTTGTCATCATAGTTACAATTATGATAATATTATTAATGATGTGTGTAATTCATAGAAAGCTATAACTACACAAATTTACAAGAAAATAATTTATTTTTTCAAAAGATATGAAATCCAAAAATTCATACAAATATCAAAATTCACAAGGTTATAATTCATAAATTTGTAGAAAATGAGTTATTTTTCTAAAATATCTGAAATCTACAAAATCATAAAAATAACAAAAATAAAATGAAATATTATTTTTTGAAAGTTATAATCTACGAATTTACAAGAAAATGTGTTATTTAGTTAAAATATGCAAAATCTATAATCTCCTACAAATAATCAAAAATGATGTGAAGAGTTATTTTTAGAAGGCTATAATTCACAAATTTACAGGAAAATGAATTTTTTTCCAAACCATGTAAATCCAAAAATTCCTAGAAATATCAAAAATGATATGAAATGTTATTTTCAGAAGGGTATAACTCGAAAATTTGTAGAAAAATGAATTCTTTTTCAAAACATGTGAAATTTATAAAATCATAAAAATATCAAAAATGACATGAAATATTATTTTTTAAAAGGTTATAACCCACGAATTTGCAAGAAAATGAGTTATTTAGTAAAAACATGCAAAACTATAATCTCTTACAAATAATCAAAAATGATGTGGAAATGTTATTTTTAGAAGGCTATAACTCACAAATTTGTACAAAATGAGTTATTTTTCCAAAATATGTGAAATTTGTAAAATCATAAAAATATTAAAAATGACATGAAATATTATTTTTAGAAGGTTATAACCCAAATTTGCAGGAAAATGAGTTATTTAGTAAAAATATGCAAAATCTATAATCTCTTACAAGTAATAAAAAAGGATATGAAATATTATTTTTACAAGGCTATAACTCACAAATCTGTAGAAAAATGAGTTATTTTTCTAAAACATGTGAAATCTATAAAATCATAAAAATATCAAAACTAACATGAAATATTATTTTTAGAAGGTTATAACCCATGAATTTGCAAGAAAATGAGTTATTTAGTTAAAAATTGCAAAATCTATAATCTCCTACAAGTAATCAAAAATGATATGAAATATTATTTTTAGAAGGCTATAACTCACTAATTTGTAAAAAATGAGTTATTTTTCTAAAACATAAGAAATCTATAAAATCATAAAAATATCAAAACTGACATGATATATTATTTTTAGAAGGTTATAGCCCACGAATTTGCTAGAAAATGAGTTATTTAGTAAAAACATACAAACTCTATAATCTCCTACAAG